>VZTL01050831.1:258-31935 GCA_013400535.1 Scopus umbretta | reverse complement strand
TTTTTTTTTTTTTAATTAATAATCTTGAAAAGATACATTCCAGAACTCTGATTTTGCCACATATGTAGTAGATAACTCCTCTTTTAGCAGCCTGAAGCCTTAGTATTCTGGACTACTGGCAGGAAAATTCAGCTACTTCCACAAGTAAAAAAGCATAGGCAACAAGCACCCTGGCAAGACATTGTTAGAATATATCATTTAAAGAAAAGCATCTCAGTAGGGCATCCACGAGCACCAAAACTGAAAACATGCTTAAGGACTACGTAAGCATACCTCAGCTACATTGAACCAACCTACGACTGCTACCAGTAGCAGCAACAGCGAGGCAGGTCACTCTGCTGTGGACTTGAGCGGTATCTAGAAAGTGTTCCTGGCCTGCCCAAAGCAGGTGTTTACAGGGACCTTGGGGAAGGGAGGTGAGAAGCCAGCAAGGCTATGCTGGACCATGCTGCAACCACAGCTCCAGCTGCCACGCAAAGATTTTTCTTAGTTTGATATGAACGGTTTTATAAAGAGACCCTGAAAACAGCAGTCATCTAAAGGGACTGTTAAACCTAAGGAGATTTTAAGAGTTTTGGTCATTCCTGCTTTTGCATCATATTGCCTCCATTTGCTCCTGACTTCACTGGAAAATTGGCTCACACGGAAACACAGCTGTGAAACATCAGGCTGACACCACACTGACTACCACGGGCATACAAAAGGGACGACGACATTTTAAATCCTGCCTGATGCGAGAGTCCTCTCACTGCAGAGGTAACAGTGACCACTTGATACAATAACCACCATGCAACAGTTACACAGAAAATAATTCACTAGGAATTATTTGTAAAAAAATGCTCTCCTAAAACTCACCGTAAGACTTGCCCATCCCATAAAAATGAGCACTCTCAAAATCCATCCAACCAGTCTTCACCCACATTTTTGTTTTCCTCAAGAGAAGTATGTTGCTGTTCCTAAAGAACTCTGTTACATATTTCATATAGAATATAAAAATTTCAAGGGCAGATTTTAATCTCATTTGCCCTGAATTAAATCCAGTTTAACTTCACTGTGGCAATTCAAAAGGACCAAAATTAGCCTGCAGCTTTTACTCTTACGTTTTTGGAAGAAAACAAATGCCACTTTGGTTTTTTCTGTGAGAGTTCCCACACTTAAGTGTTTTTTTGGAAGTAAAAATGTTACTATTGTCTGCCTATTTGCAGGCAAAACTAAGGACTAATCATGAAAAATTCACTATTTATAGAGCTTTTAAAAAAAAATATGACTTTTTTGCAGATATTGCACATGTTTATATGTATATATGCATATTATCTTTAAATTTTAAACCTCATTTGCATTTAAAAAATGACACTGTAATTTGCTTTTCCCAGATGTATCACTCTTAATTAATCCTAACAGCTACCCAGCGTTTTTACATTTCTATTATCACTATTTAAAGTTGAGAAGAGACTTCTAATTGATCCAAATTACATATTCAAATTAGCCTTTTATGAGCTCAAATTAGCATATCATAGACATTTTATTTAATTTGGTCCCCAAAATGTCACCAATGTAATTTGGTTTTAATACATTAATTAGTACGAATTCACAAATTATTAAACTATAATAAATTCCTTCAGCTGAATATTCCTCTTCAAATAGCACCCCAAAGTAACTTATAGCCCAATATGGTGTTATGCATTCACAAGTCTTGCTTCATCAGGTTCTTTAACATTTATTTATGCCGATGCACTTTTGTTTGCTATCTCACAAGAACTAAGAAATTAGAAATAGTCTTTGGGATTCTCTGTCTAGGGGAGATAATGCCTTAAATACAGGTGTTTGGGGTTTTTTGTTGGCTTTTTTTTTTTTTTTTAAACATTTTATTCACATTCAGAAGGTTGAAAAGATTAAAGACATAGCTGAACTTTTTGCAAAATTGTCTTATTTTAATTAAAACATTTAATTTTGTAATTTTGTTTTCTTACTTTATAAGTTCACTTACAGCAGGAGGAACCATGCATTATTCCCTACCTTCTCAGAGCTTCTCTATTGTCCGAACTGAACACCTGAACAATCTCCAGTGCAGGAGAACTCAGGTGGCTCCCCCTTTCCCCCGCTGCTACCCACCTACCTCAGTAGCATATAAAGTTAAAAAATGTTACTGGCAAGACTGGAAATACATGCTTGTTTACTTTTTAAAGTTCCCGTTTTTCATTCTTTATTACTGGAAATTTGCAGTCTTTCAGAACCCGTCCAAGTGATGAGGCTCTGACATTAGTCTAACACAACTGCATTTTCCCAGTTCACTAACTGGGAACAGTTTCACCAGTTCACTAACTCTTGGATTTAACCCTTCAAAACTGGAAACAGTTTCTCCGGATGGCTGTTACCTAAACCTGCAGTGTGATTCCCCGCAGAACAGCAGTTATTGTCAGGCACACCTATCCAGCCACTTATGTCTTTGTTTAAATGACCAACAACAAAATCCAGCCCTGGAAAACCAGGACTCATTAAAAAACAGATCCTGGCTACAGTCTGGCTCTGTTGATGAAATGCCATCAGTGTCTGGTTTCATATGGCATGCTTGTCATTACAGAAGCATAAAGCTCTTAACTGTTAGCATCCAGCTTCTATCTGTATTCAGTTCCAATTGGAACATTTGAGACAAAGTTCAGTTTTCACACATAATATTACTATTTTACCCCTGAAAACTAAGTTTTCCCAAAGATTTGAATGATATTTGGCAGTTGGGGTTTTTTCGGTTCTCTTCCATCCCACCAGGGCGGCGAGAGGATGAGCAAGCGGCTCTGTGGTGCTTGGTTGCCGACCGGGGTTAAACCACAACAATGTTGTATGCTATAAGGAGGCCAAAACTTGGAGTTTTCAAAGCACAGTATTTCTTAGATTCCTCAGCTGCTGAAAGATGCTGATATGACACACAGCACTAGTTCTTAGCCAAGGAGTGCGGTCAATTCAGACATTTTCAGTACCAAATCCTGTGGTCCCAGTTACCCTATCTCTGTTTCTTACTAGGTAAGAGTCTGAGGAAAGTGAAGATTTTCTACATTTATCCAGGACTGCTGGAACTTTGGCTCCACAGGCCCTCAGGGCACAGCCTTACATGAAGTTCACTATGAAAGAGTTTCTAGTTTGTACAGTGAAGTTACTAAAGAAACAACTGTTGGTTCCAAGCCCCCTCAAAATACTGTCCAGGTGTGGACCGATCGCCACGTTGAATTTACTCTCAGGTGTTGTGTGTGCACAGACATTCACCTGGTAAATGCTGGACAAGCATTCGGGTAGGATTGTTCTGCTGCATCACACTTCGCACACTGTTGGCTGGACCTGGGCTTGCCGGAGTTTCTGGTGCATTTTGTTTAAAAACAGAAATTATTATACAGATGTAACTGCAGCCCACAAAAACAATTTTGTATTTCCTGGGCTACTGCTCTATTCCTTACAGTATTTACAGTCTATAAAGTGAGTAAATATGTTTTTCATGAACGTAGCCCAGGAGAAAAACATTTTCCTTCAATAACAGAATTATCAATTAACACAGAAGATTACTTTCAATGGCAAAAAAATCTTCTGTTAACACTGTGTTGCCATCAATAATTCTTTGACAGCCCTTTCCAGAGTTTCTGCTCATAATGTAAAATTTTTCCAACAGCTACATTAACTTTCATACAAATAATACATTGACTCCCAGGTTCCTCATTTATAGTATCAAATAAAGTATACACAACTTTAGTAACCTTGTATACCTTTAAAATACATCTTAGTTCAAGGAAGGCTTTTTCAAGTTCTCATCAAATATCTTGAGTTTTATGGTAGAATAAGAAATACAAGCAAACTGTAGCAAATTTTCACATTTCTGCTATCACTGGATCATAACAAAGAAAACCACAGTTCTGCCAAAGCAAAGCATATATGCTCTGTAACTGAGGTGAGGGAAAGTGTGGAATATAAAGCCTATAATGCCACAAGTCCAGAAAAATCAATAAATAAACTGCAACACAGAATGATACACATGTCAGCTGATGTTTTTGAAGTACAAAGGTAGAAAGTATTTTTTATAAAACCAGCTCAAGTAGAAAAATATACTTCTCTGTCCACTTCAGGATTATAGTCAAGCTTTCTCGAGTCATTGCCTTTTTTGGGGGTTGTTTTCTGAAAAATCGTACTCTTGAGACCAACTCTCAGTCCCAAGATAACTCATCTGGATTTCAACAAAATTTCTTTGTAGACAGCGTTGGGGATAACTTTTACAAGACTGAATCATTCAAAAGTTTTGAGAAGGAAGGAGGTGGGGGTGGGGGGAAATATCACTCAGGTGTAGATACTGCCACAGTGGAAACTTGTGTTTGAATGTATCTCATTCACAGTTTAAAAACCATTTTTTGTGTCTTTCATTATCTATACAGTCTATATTACAAAGTAGATGAACCATAAGGTTAAAAAGAAATCCATCAGAAAACTGTTCAAAAGAAATGCTATCAAATATAAAGCCACTGGGTTCAAATCCATCTTTGGTTAGTGCTTGGTTATGGCTCTTTGATAGTTTCGTGCTGGAATGCTTTGAACTGCCACAAAATTCTCTTAAGCCCTTTTGTAGACTCTTACTCTGCTCACCAGTGAGGAGAGTCACTAAAATAGTCCAGAAAGATGGAAAGTACATGATCCTAATGAATAAACCATTTTCTCACCATTGAAAAGTAACCCTTTTGGAGGACAGTAACTGAACAGACCAAGAAGATACACATGTGGCATTACAACATACACTGTACCATTTCCACTATAAATATAGATCTTCATTCATCAGTATCATCAAACTTCCATAAAATCTAAAGCGACTTAGAGAGGAAAACCTAGCTCAAAATGAATCTTCCCAAAAAGCCCACCTTAAACTTTTCTTAGCAAGTTCACATTAAACATTTTTATTAACTCATTATTCCCAAACTAAAGAGCAATTAAGAAACGGCACTACCCTGACAGGCATAGAATAGACTAGACTAGACTATTTCAGTTGGAAGGGACCTACAACAATCATCTAGTCCAACTGCCTGACCAATTCAGGGCTGACCAAGTTAAAGCATGTTATTAAGGACATTGTCCAAATGCATTATGATAGCCTTCAGGCACTGAAAATATAGCACGTACCATACAAATATACTGTATATTCTTACTAGAACAATGCTTTTTGGAAGTCAGCTAAGCAACAATGAGCCTTTTCAACCTTGAATTTCAGCAGGTAGGTAATAGCAGTTAATCTGCAGTAGCAAAGCTGACATTGATTATAAAATGATACATATCTGATGGTCATTTCATTTCTTATTATAGTCGGTGTTTAAAATTAAATTTTCCCCTAGAAACTAAATTACCTTAAGATCTTTCTCCTTGGACTACTTTTGGATCTGGTATTGCTATGAAATATTATGCAATTCACTTTTAAACACATTTATCAGAAGCCACACTTGCCTGCTCCCTAGGACTGGGAGAGGCTAGGAGCCAGAATCCTGTTTGCTCCTTCTTCCTGATCCTGAGCCCAAGCCCTGCCCTGCTGATGTTTCCTGGGCTCCTGGGTTGGGAAATGAGAATCCCTGCTTCATTCAAACAGACACTTACTCACAGGCAATACTTGACTTTGCATCTGGATAAACAAAAATTCAGAGGTCTCAGACTTAAGTAACTTTGTTGTGTTCATATCTTCACATATTTAGTAAATGTGTGATGTTCTGCACCAAAATGCTCAAGACATTAATTCTTTTATTTTGCAATACATTCACTGAGTGATTGAGATTGCAGCTGTTGCTTCCGTATCTTATATGGCTGCACAGAGGGGATCTGCAAGGAGAGAAAGTTAGCATAACTGTGGTAGTTTAAAATAAAAAAGGATTAGTCTTCCCCCAGATGCATGAAAGTTGCACCTGGACTTTTAATATCAAACAAAATATTTGCCAGGTACCACACAGCCTATCTGAAGTTCTCTAAGGGAATATTTACCTTCAGTGAGACACCTAAGAAAAACAGCATTTTCACAGCACCAGGTGTTACCGGAAGGTGTATTTTGTTTTTCTCATTTCACAGGGTAATCTAGTAAGTGTTGTTTATCAATCCAATTATACCAAAAGCAGCCTGCAGTAAATCTGCCAAACAAGCTTTGAACAGTGAATAAGGTAAAAATCAGCAATGTTGAGCTTTTTTTTTTTTTTTTTTTTAAGTCAAAATCTCCAAAGCTGGAATTAAATCAACTTATTACTCAAATTGCCCCAAGGTCTGAATCTCTTTCTATTTTAAAGGGTCTGGAAAGGAAAATAGGTTAATTCAGTATTTTGCTTGAATATTAGGCCATATATATATATATATAAGTGCTAAACCATCCCATCTCATTTTGTTAGTTTGCTGTTCCAATACTTAAATGTGTATCAAGTGAACTTTGCTTATTATTTACTATAGCAGCATACAGCTAAATTGATTTGCAATAAACCACTTCCTATCCTAATTCCCAAAACTGGCAAAATCCCAGAACTGGGTAAAACTCTCCTTCTTCTTGCATTGGTTTCAAGCTAGACTGATGAAGTCATGCCTGCTTTATACCAACAGTCAGCTCTAAATGTGTAGAAAACTTGCATCAGTTTATCTAAAGAAACTGTCAAATTAAGAAAAGCAGCTTCTGCAAACTGTTACTTGTGCTTTTATGCAAGCCAGGTTTACATGAGCTTAATCCACTGGCATTAGCAATTTATGTGCAATTTCTCCCACAAACAATACAGCACCATGTAACAAATTCATAGCTACTGCCATAAACATAACTTTGTCAATTAGCTATTGCACTTGAGCTAATTAAGAGAGCTTTATTTAACTGGGTGAAGTGCTGCAGTGCTTCCAGGTCTTGAGCTAGCATCTCTACTCAGTACAGCACTGATTTTGCACACTTGCTGTGCACCATGCAAAAAGGCTGACAGCAGGGCTGATTTGAGGTGGTTTTGCTCTTCCCTCATCTCAGGCTATTTCCCCCCCAACCTCTACACCCACTGTGTTGCCTTGTCATGTGGTCTGACAATCATTTGGGAGATTGTAAGCTGCATCAGGTAACAGGTTACAGCTAAACATAACCTTAGCAAGAAAGGAGATCTTTTGTATTGGACAGTCGCTGAGGTAAGCAGAGTGGTTCAGCTAGGATGGACGGAAAGAAGAAACGACTAAGCTTTTTGGAAGCACAGTGCATTTCTCAGAAAACCAGATGCAGTGCAGCTCTTGCTGCACAAGAGGCCTCTGTACGAGCTGTAGAATCCATCTCTGTTTGCCTCAGAGCTGAACGGCAATTCTGTCCCTTCATTTCATTAAACAAAAAGGCAGGGGGAGGTGTAAAGAAAAGGTCCTTAATAGCTCATATACAAAACACACTTTTATCCTGATCAGTTTGATTTCGTATCACTGCTTTTGATTTATACAAGGTGATTTTTTCCATTCTCATCATGTGTCTTCTTCAGTCACAGATTTAATTAAGATTAGGAAAATGAAAAGGTAGTGAGAATTAGTCAGATTTTTTAAGACAACATCTGTAACAATGATTCATTCAGGACTAGCCAGAAACGATTACGCATATAAGGCATTTTGAGGGGAGAGAATACATACCATACAGTAATTTCTAATTTATGGAACACAATGTAATTTTGTGCTAGACAAATGTCAAATGTGATTAATTATTAATTTTTGTGGAATCTCAAGGGTCCCTTTTCTGAACTTGGTTTGTGGAAGATATAGGTCAGTAGAGCCCTTTGGATCAACTGGCTAAGACATATTAATACATAAAACGCTTTTCACTTTCTTTGTTAATGGTGACTCCTCACCACAGGTTAAGATCTCCATTTACTTCAACAAACTCTACAGTCTTCTTAAACAGACTTAAGCATGATGGTGAAAAAAACAACAGGACAAAATTGACCACAGTTTTTGCAAGTAACAAGTGACACTGCACCTCTTGCAGTGACCGAGGATACAGCTGGACGTTTGGCTGGGTTGAAGCAGGCTTGGCCAGAGCACGTTCCTCATAATTTAGGAATCGCTGTTACATACACTCAGTGCAGCCAGCCTCGGGAACAAGGAGCACTGGTAAAGCATTATCCTCTGATACTCTGATAGTTAGTGGCACTTACAGGCAGCATTTAGCTCACTTAAGTATTGCTCTAATCAGTAAGACTTGATATAGTCACACTTTTGCTCAGAAGGGTTACTTTTTTCCCTGCTCACATCAGGAAATCATTATTATTCACAGATTCAATTTAGATTAGAAAGAACAAAAGATAGCAAATGTTTGCAAGTGTGCTCAATTAAGGCTGCAATAATTCTACATTATAATTCGTTTTCATGTGGTTTTAAGTAAAGGGAGCAAGACTGCGAAATAATAATTGTCAGTAAAATTGCCCTTTTCAAATTTTTCCTTCAGATGCCTGGTTTGTTGCACAGCTTTTCCCTCGCTTGCAGAGGCCGAAGGCACCAGTGCTGCTAGAACGGGTGCTCAGCGTGGGGGAGCTCAGACCAGGAGGTAACAGGCAGAGGCTGCACCCAGCAGCAACAGGAATGGGGGAGGGAGGTTCAAGGCAGACACCCGTAGACTCACTCAACACCAACACATCCACACCACAGGGTAGGGTATACCAACTTTTCAAAAGATCATGGTGATGACTTAATAATAGCTTTGTTTCCTGTCTTGCATCCTACGAGATAACAGCTCCTCTCTGCTTTCTCCTCACTGGGAAGGAGATGGCTTTTCCTGTGAAGTGCTCAGTGCACTTGAGACCATTCCCACAAAGCCTCCGAAGTACGGATGTAACCTCCCTGGGGCAGTCTCTAAACCAGGAAAGTAAAGATCGCTTATATTCCCCATCTCCTATTATCTTGCCAATGCTTTCACAACAGTGGCAGAGACAGGCCACTGAGACAGATCCTTTAACTCCTGCCATTTCTTACGTTCTCCTGTGCTATAAAGGAGAGACAGAAACATCACGTCTAACATGGGGAAATGAAAACTACTTAACACAAAGATCAAGCATAGCCATGAAAGAGGAACAGGAAAGCCACTAGAAGTTGATGTTGAAAGAAGAAATTGAAGAAAAACACTCAGAAAAGAAACCCAGAGCAGGGAAGAAACCACGATGTATTATGTTCTTGTGCAAACAGAGCCCTTCCACTGCTGCTGTGCACCTTTTCACTGCTTTCAGCAACACTTTCCAACCCCCTACCAAAGTTTATTCATGTGTGCGCCGTATGCTGGCAACAAATTCTCAGTCGTTGCCTGTCCTCACCTGTATCGGAGCAACATCCCAGGGTATCCCTGCGGTATCATGTTCATGCAAAAATTTTTACGTCTTCGTCTGCAAGGACTTGTACTACTAGAAAGCAGCAGTCCTTTACTGCTTGGATGAACATGGCTATGAGCAGACCAGCTGAAAAGGTCACTTAACTTGTTAAAATCCAATGAGAAAGACTTTGGGGTAAACTAACTGAAATAATGAAGATCAAAAGCTAAAATTCAATGATCTATAAAGTTTAACAAGAGTATATAAATGAATTGCAGTTATCATCATGTTGAAGGCCTATGATAACAACAAGCGATCAATATGCGTGAATGTATAGATACGTATCGGAATATGACAACCTAGTGAAATACAAACGTGAGAAGAAAAATTTAAATCTCTACAACTTTTGAAAACACATCCACAAAGATTTATCTTGCAAAATCTGTTCCAATTTTACATCCAAATTACTCATAAGTATGTTTTTGTACAATAGTGCATCCTACTACTATTTCCCTCCTCTGCTCCTCCTTCCACACCCATAACAGAAATAACATAAAATGGAATTAAAATTCACAGCACACATTTGAGATACCATGTAATCTGAGCTGCAAACCCACAAGCGAGTCAGAACAGATATCCCAAAACACTTGACAGCTGACTGAAAAAGCCTAACCTCCCGCCAGCACAGACTTGTTAACATGGGTTTTTAAGCATGATGAAACCACATGTGCATTACTATCAGGTTACAGACATTTAAATCCTTCTTAAAATACCAAAGAGAAATACCCTCAGAAAAAATAATCATTTAATCAGAGCAGGCTGCTTAACTGTACATTTAAATCTGAAAAATCAAGGTGTCTCAGTAGAATTTTGTAAACAAAGGGGAACCGCACTCAGCAGGCTGCTGTGGAGAGAAATGTCCATGTTCACCAGGAACTGAACAGAACAGGCTCTTTGCACTGTGCAGCATTGCCATGTTCTCCTGGGAAAGAGCTGTTCTCACAAGTAATTTAAGGTTTAATATTTTCTTCTTAATCTAGAATGTTCTATAGCAACTTTCTAGACTTGAACTACAACAAGGCTTTGTAATCTACATATTCACACAAAAAGAAATTGTCTCCTAATCTTGTATGCCAAAAATATTCCTCACTGTGAGTGACAGTGATGTCAGCAATGTTTTTCCAGGCAGAAATTTCAAACTGAAAAACTGCAAATCTTCTGTGGAGGAATAATTTGATATACAAGCCTTACACTGTATTTTCCCCTGTAACATTCCTGTGAGGCACAACAGGCACAACCTGCCCATTTCACAGGTGGGAATGCAGGTCCAAAAATGAAGAAATAAAAATATTCAGATGGTCCTTTAGAGTGATAAATGCTTTTGGGAATCACATCAGTGTCCATCCGTATTATAAGATGCCTAAATATGTTCTCTATTTGGAATATAAGTATTTTTTTCCTGTGTTCCCCCAGGAAGTCTGGAGCTGAGCAAGGAGCCTGGGTCATTTCTCCAAACAAAGACAGTGGTTTAAAGCAACAGCCTCCATCTTGACAAACAGCAAAAAGCAGGTCTATAATTTAAATATCAAACCTAAATCTGCAGCCTTAAGGATTGTAGCAAACCCATATACTCTGTGGCTAGAGCACAGAATTTAACTCATAGCACATGTTGAATGGTAAATTAATCCAAATATTTTTGTATTATCATGTTCAAAAATAAATAAATATGATTTTTTTAAATTAAGTATCATTTAATTTCAGTTTAATCTCATAAGTAGACTGTCTGAATACATACATGAATGGGTATAAGTGCTGCTTATTCTGGGGTTCACTAGTAACAGTTCAATATGAAAGACAGCACTCTATACAAGAATAAGTCTCTATCTTTGGGAAGGTTATTTCTCTGTATTGCAGTGCTATGTAGTGTTAAATCCCCCTCAGCGATGTTAATAAATACACTGCTGTTAATACTGCAGAAAAATGTTACACCTTCACATATCAAAGTGTGCCAGTTTGCTAAGATATACCAGGGGCTCTGTGCTCTCCAGAGGAGAAAGTAAACATTAAAATTTAGACATGAAATGGAAACATAGGAAAAAATCTGGACAGAGAACAGCAATTTTTATGAACAGATGGAGAAAAAAAATAAAAGGAAGCAGAGTCTGTAGATATCTAAGACTATCTGATGAGTAACTTCAGGAGTAACTTCAGCTGGGAATATAATTAGAAAAAGGGTTTCACAAATATTTAGGCAAGTTAAAAATCAAGACTGATGTTCAGACTTTTATATTTGCTTTTCATACACATTTGCCTGATAGTTTGTTTGCAGTCAACAGTTCGATCTGGCATAGTATTTTGTACACAGAAGGAGATAGGTTACGAGAGTAAGTGACGGGACAGTTCAATAAAGACACTAATCAAGAGGAGACACTCTCCTTAGTGGGCAGATGCATTTTGTAACATTTTGGAGTATATAATTCATACCTACTCTTGAAGGGGCAGATCCTGAGCTTGTTAAAACTCCAATTATATAAGCAGAGACGCATCAGTGAGATTTGTCTATTGTTCAGCATTGTGACCCATTTTTTTTTCCAGGCTCCCACATTGTTCAGTAATCTCTCAGAGCTAAGAAGTCTGACAGATCCCAGTTTGCTGCCTGACATCAACTTATCAGCACTGAACAAAGCAAGCCAGTGTATAGCTCAAGTGTTGGCTTACACCAGAGCCTCTGAAACTTATCACCTCCTTTATCTACCCTGAATAACATTACTGTATAACCAGCCAGGCTTCTTCGACAGGGTACTGGAAATTTATTTTTGTCATGACAGAGCCAAGTGATTGCAGATATACTATATTACAACCCTCCTCCCCCCAAAAAGGCCTCTTCAATATTTGGAGAATTAATATGGTGTTGAGTGTCACAGAGTCAATGAGAACATCACACAACAGAAAATTCCCAAGAAAAACTATATTTCTATTTCTGTTTCTACTTTTAAACTCAAGGATTCTCCTTCTCCATTCTCCTGGACAGGTTACAACCAGTTTTGCTTCCAGATTAAGTTGCTGCAATTATTTCTAGGTAATATACATACCCCTGCAAACTTCCAGTAGCACCGAGGTTCAACAGTGGTGCTTCAGCTGCTCATGGGCATTCACCAAGTTTGACAGACCAACAGACCATTTGCTCATTTCATTTTTCTTTTTATTCCTGTTACACAAACTCCTTTGGGAGCTCACTGCTCCAAGTTCAAACTGGTTCTCAGTCAAGCTCTACGAAATCATCTTTTCCTTGCGCTTCTCAAACTCTACTGTCAATACTATGGGATTTGGATTATTCACAATATAAATTCCACTTTCCATTTATCATCTTTTCTATTAATCTAGTTTTAATGGCTGAAGGTCTTTCTGCAGCATACTGCTGTCAAGATGCCCCCTTTTTTTTAAGCTTGGCAACCATGTGTATTTGTCCGATACAAATACCTTTTCCCAAGATTTCCAAATCTCTCCTTCTCTACACAGTATTTTCCATACCCAGCCTACGGTTTCATAAGAAATACTTCTTTCTGCTCTAGTTAAATGTAATATTTGGTGATCCTCTGAGCAAGTCCTTTGATGTGTCTTTGGCTTTTATTTTGTCTAAAGGCCCAGATTCAGAATGAAACCTTGCAGGCAATCTACCACAGCAAAAGCAACAGGAAAATAGGAAAAGTGTTTAGTGGAAGTGGCAGCCCAAGCAGCTGTACACACAAGCTATTTATTACTTTCATGGAAGTTTCAGATGCAAGTCTCCCAAGGCAGAACAGAAACAGGAGGCTCTTATCACACCTAGGGAGGGAGACAGCCAAGGTTATGGACCGAAGCAAAGTAAATTTTTACTAGCCTCCTTATTTTACTAGCTTCCTTAAAAAAGGATTCTGCTCTATGATTATGTTTATGTTAATATTCAATTTAATAGGCAAAAATATTCTTAATATCATATTTATACCATTTTTAGCAAACCTATAAAGGAGAGACCAATATGGTATCAACAGGGGAAAAAAGGTATCACTTGAATAGATACAGAAGAATGGACACATGGCATGTAAAACAATCAAGCATGTTACCCAAAGGATGAAGGCATTGGGAAATGAAGGTTCCAGCTGCTGGCCAGCCATTTAACCATGCATGTGCTTTTGCTAACAAATCTAGAAATCTCTTAATTCTGAATGACACTTCTATCACAAAAAAAAAGTGCCTGTTTTTACAGCTTCGTGTATACTAGACAGCAGGCAGGAAATGGAACAGACAGCTATTAAAAGCTTCCTTAGAACCATCATAAATACCCATTTTCACTTTTGGCTTAAAATTTCTCTAGCTGTACTATCAAAAATGATTTATCTTTTTTCATTTTTCAAATTATCTGTAAATAGGTTATTCTCACTAGTGTTGCTGTAAGCAACATTTGTCACAGCTGTAAGAGGAGGGAGCCTGGCTAATTTTTGGATTCAGAAACCAAGATGAATGGCCTTTCTCACCCCGCAAACAGCCCTTAACATTAGTCAAGCCCTTTCTCCTGAATTAAAATAGTATTTTGAAATCTGACAGGTACCTCCACCTTTTTTTTCCCCCCTCTTCATATTCTGATAATTAGGATGATATGTGCCACTACATTTGCTACTTATTATGATGTAAGTTTGTAGAAAAGCAACTTATTTTAACAAGTAAAGTATTGAAGTATGTGGAAAAGATACTAAAACACAGGAGTATGTTTTTAAAATATTAAATATATTAATATATCCTAATAACAAATGTTTGTCAACTATCAATTTAACTTGATTACCCGCTGCTTCTCCCTTTTAGCTGATTCACCTTCCAGTGCGCAGAGACGTACTTTTAGGCCTGTCTTGTCTGTCTAGGTTACAAACTTGTTTTAAAAGAGCACCTTTCCCACATGTTACTTGATCCTATTTGAGTCACCTATATGTATCTCTGTGCATCACACACTGATGAAAAAAGATAGTATATACAAGATATCAACACTAAATTAAGGCATAAGGAATAGACAGTCTTGGAGACCTTACTACTGATAAGAACCCTGCTTAGAAGTACTTTATAAAAGCTGAAAAATTCTCAGTGATTTGATAATCTGCTGAGTGTCAAACCTTCCTTCAGCACTGAAAAACTGAAAACTGGATAGTAAGAAGTGATTAAAATGAGCCTTTTTAAGGCTCAACCTATTACTAATTGGTCACGACCATCCTGCAGAACTTCATTTGTGACACCAGTAGAACAGAAATTATAATGCTAGTTTAATAACCTGAAAGAACTTTGCTACTAAAAGACTGAATCATTTCTTTAATATTAAACAGTACATTTACTCTGTAAATGATGAACCAGTATTTCAGCAGAATGCACAGTGTTAGCCAGCCAAGACTTTTCCTTATTAAAAAAGAACAGAAATCACTGTGAGCTGAATCCCACAGTCCTTTCTCCTACAAAGCTCTCTTTGAGGTCAATGGAAAATTTGGCTATTAAAGAATACTGAACTCTGACCTCTGAAATCACACAGCACAAATCATATTTGGTTTTGAAAATAACCTCCCATTCTAGGTCTGGAAAGATTTCAAAACAGGAGAAACAGGACATCCTTTTTCTATTATCTTTTCCTTAAGTTCACAATACCTGAAAGGTTATGGTCTGGCAAACCATCTCAGCCTCCTCATTCACTGGCCTTTATTGTTTATCGCCTACTTATTTCTTCTTTTAGGATATATGAGAAGTAACAAAGACCATGAATCTATTTGATCTAGTGAGAGTGAAGCAACATTTACCATTAGACACATCAAGCACAATAAAAAGGAATACTGACAATAAGGTTAATGTGCTTTTCCAAACTGAAGCAACTGTAGGTGATGATGAACAAGGAGCGAATAGAAACCCAATACCTTGCTTTTATCATTCAGGACATTTTAGGTGAGCAATGTCTAAAACTAGAGTGACAAAAGCTCAAAGGAAAGAAAAATTAATATGGCAGTAGTATTCTGACAGAGGAGATCTAACTAGTGGTCAGTATTCACACTAAATTTTTATGGTGCATTTTACGTTTACAGGCTAAGAACCAACACCATAGAGACAGCAAGACCAGTTCACTTTCAAGGCAACCTCAGTCACATCTTCCCATTATGCACGCTCTAATACTTCCACGGCTCTTCACAGTCAACATCCTCATGGATAGCCTCAAGGACACAATTACATATGACTCAATGCACCCAGGGCAAGAGTAAACATAGGCATGATCAGACAGCATTTTACAAGGTAAAGATCTCTTGCATTGAGTAAATCTCACTGACCTTGATAAAACCTATTTTAGGAGGCTTGGGAACAGATTATTTTTTTTTAAACAGAAAGAAACAGTGGCTGAAGCAGAGGAGCTGGGCCAGGAGGTTTTGGGAAAGAGGTATTGGGTGTATTGTCTGAAAAGGAAGACGATATCTACAATGTCTGAGAAGATCCATCACTCAGCGTATGATTCTGCCATGACACTGAACATGCACTGGAGCTGCTAAGCATACTTACAGGGCTTTCATATGACTCTAAATTCACATTTCATTCTTACAAATAGCATGTTCAAAAACCTTACTTTCAAACTCCAGTCATGCTTTCCTACTACTTTTGCCTACTAATTTTCTATATCTATCAAAATAGCAGACTCTGCAACACTCTTATATAGCTACAAATCTATACTTGACAACAACATTTGCATGACTGCAAATTCATTGTTCAGAAGTGTTATATTTACTTCAGATCAGCCATTCTATTTTCACATTCAGCTAGTGCCTTTGGTCTTTTGGTTTATTCCTAAAATATATTTTTGTTTTAAGTCAGTCCCCCACTCTATGTCTAATTTTATAGCTTTTGAAAACTTTCCCATGGTTTCAAACTACTTCCATTCTGCTCAAAATAATAACTTTTACTTAACATGACATGATAGAGCAATTTAACAACTCATTCTCTTCTAACAGTTAGTTATAGATGATTAATCTTAGTCCTATTAGGTCTAAAGAGTCCCTGAGCTCATCAGTCAATCCTTTCTCTACACCTAAACTAGGTCTGGGAATACATTAAATAAATGCTTGAAACAAGATAAAGGCTGGCCAGAACATTTTACACTTCAATCAGATCTGGGTAGTTCACTTTCAGTTTAGAGAAAGATCAAGTACAGACAAAGTCAGAGCAGTCTCCTGTCTTGCCTGGAGATCCCTTCTAAGCCATCAGATCAGGACTGGCAGTGCTGGAGCAAAATGCCAGTCACACTACAGTAAAATGATGGACATAGCTTGTGCCCACATGCTTTGTTCCAGTAGTCTCCAATCATGGAGCCAGGGTTTCCTTGAGGCTCCCCATTGCCCTCCCAGGTGGAGGGGGGTTTTATTACTCTCTTGTACCTTAGCATACAGGTGTGATTTTACATCACAGGTGTAAAAAAATCTTCCATACTCTGTCAGACAGCATGGTTCACCAAGGGCAAAATAGGTCTTTGCTTCCCTCTTTCTTTCATAAATCTTTCTCCAAAATTCACAGCCCTCATATTAGAGAATTCCTTTAGAAAACACAATAAACTCAACCTTGGTGCCACTCCCTTGGCAGGCATATCATACCCTGAAAGCCTTTCTTGACAGAGCCAGGTCAGCATGCATGGCAGCAACTCAGTCCCATTAAGGGTGCTCCACCACACACAGCCTTGACGGGAACCACTGGGACATCCAGGGAGCACAGGCGAGCAGCTGGGCTATGGAGCACCACTCCCAGCAGCACTTTGCTAAAAGAGGAAAGCCTTTACCACAAGCATTGGCAAAGATTCAAAAGCACGTTTTGGTGGGGTTTGGGTTGGGTTGGCTTTGTTTAGTGTGTTTGTTTGTTTCTTTGTTTTTAAGATGTGTTCATGACCCTCACTTTTTCCTCCCTGCGACCATTTAAGACCTTGAGCAAAATACTCTGCAAAAACAAACTTTGGTTTAAAGTATACCCTTAAATGTCAGCTTCTAACAATTACATCGATTATAATTCATTAGGGGTAAATTACTGCATGAGAAATACTAGGAATACTAGGGATACAAATATGGTGTCATGAGACTTGTGCTCAGTATGCAATGTGTTACAATGCTTTGAGGAATGACAATGAAATAAGAATAGTGATAATAACTATTTCTGGAATAAAATTATATGTAATTTTAGATACATTCTCCATTTTCCTGCATCTGACAGCATTTTGACTAACACCTTCTGATGTTAAAGATGAAAAGTAATTTTTTTTTTTTTTGGTAAGTCAAAAAAAGATGTAGACTTGTCTTTTAAATTGGAATAATCTATGATAATATTTGTGCGTATGTGCGTATACATATATATATATGAAATAAAGTTAACTCAAGACCCCAATTCCTTCCCAAAGAGAGCAGGAAAACACTCCCAGAAAAGAGTGTGCCCATTTTCCAATTAGGTGTAAGACGGGATAGAATTTAGGGTATTGTCCATTTTATTTCCTTAAACAAGACCACCATTAAGTCAAAATGTAGGTCCTGTTCTGTGTAGTTTGTGTAGTTTTATATGAACATGAGCTGACCGGCTTTGTCTTAAATACAGACCTGAATTCTTACAAGTGTGCCCTTTGCATTGTCTGAGAGTGAGATGCTTGTTTTAGCAACTTGCATAGTTGCAGCAGACTGCAGTATGGAAAAGATGCTCCCATTTTCATCCTCAATAGCAAAAAGATTTTTAAAAAACAAACAAACAAACAAAAAAAACTTGTGTAACATATTTTCTTTTTAAATAATTATATAGAATCATCCTGAGATTTTACAACAGCTGGAAGGTTTCAAGGTGAGGTTGAGGTTTAAAAGCAGGTGTGTAGCCCAGTTTTATCTTTTCAGTGATAAAATTAAGCACTATGCTATTCCATCACCAAACTGCTTTCCTTATTGCCACCCTGTATGGACACATTGACAGCAGCAAGGACAGAGCAAGGAATTCAAGATGCAATAGATGTGTAACAAAATAAACAAACGCGCTCTTCCTTTCTCCGCTTTTCCTCTTTCCTCTCCCCAGCACACACTCCAAGCTTAACTTTTGCATTAGGACGTTTACCAAGCAAAACTTGGGAAATGCCAGCGGTACGCCCGTGCTTCCCCCATACACTTGCAGGGCAGAGCAGAGCCAGAGGACAGTGCTAGCCTGGCTGCCTGAGCAGAGGACTCTGCCCGTGTGGCGCCAAGCCCTCCAGTCCTGCCCAGTGGAGCCCCACAGCCACCCGGCCCTGCCTCCTGCACCTGGCACGACCAGAGGAAAACACTAAGGACTTAAAATCTTTAGCAGTGGATGCCCAGTGACACTACCTAATAAGCCTGTATGCTTCCTTATGCTATTCAGAATATATACAACTAACTGCTTATTGTTGAATATTAAATACAAGCAGTTAAAAATTATACTACTCATATTATGCAAATACATTAACTCAGTCAGCCTGAGCATAAACAAGTCTTTCAAATAAATATTTCTATGCTGAAGAAAGCACTGCACTGCTAGGGTAATTTATGCATTTGTTGACCCCTATTTTAAATGTTGAGCCATAACACTGCAGTTTTGTTCTTGCCATAATTTCCTACTCCTCCTTCAGCCACTTCTATAAAGAATTTTGACTGTATCAGCAAGAAATAATCTCCATTCTAATAACCACTTTCAAACTTAAGAACATTTATGTCTGAGATATAATTAATTTTGTTCTTTATGCATATATACCAAACACTCCCGTACTCCACCAGGTTAGGAAGGGTGCAGGACAGCCACCCAAGTGGCTCTGCACAAAATTGCCACAGTACCAACATGGTTAGGGCTGTTTTCAGAGCAAAAGTATCTGTATGATTCTCTGAGCTGGTCTAAGAGCAATACTGCTGCTATGTTTGGAAGGTGCTGTAAGTAATCTAATAAACTGCTGCAAGTTTGAGGAGGGTGTCTGTGGTATGAGTAATCCACATTTTAAAATATTCAGAGGTTACTGAGCGCCATATAAAATAATGGTCCTCCTCTTGTCCTTATAAAGGATAGGGTTGAATTATCAAACCTCCTATTATACTCAAGAGAAGCCAACTCAGCAAACACTATGTGCTTCAGACATTATTACTTTCATATTAACTACAATTAAATGTTACCTCTGTGAAAATTCATGAGGTAACCTCACAGCCAAAGAAAGTATTTCTCTGCTGCATGTGGCATGTTAGACTTTGCCCTTTGTAATGTTTACTTACATATCTAATTATATAAGAAAATAAGTTCTATTGAAGCCAATGAGATTTTATATGGATTAGCTGTTCAGAGAACTAGACTTGCTCTAAAAGCAAGAAGCAGGGGACTTGAATGAGTGCATTCAAAATGCAGAAGTTTTAAACTCTGTTAAGAATGATTAGGTGTTCAGGAACCTGATTTTGGAAACCTATTTGTCTCCCAGCACCTAGCAAGCTAAGCTGTTTTTGAAAATAGAACTATGTCAGCTTGATGTTTTTGACAATGCTATTCTCTCTCTGACTCCCTTCAGCATCTTATTCCTCTTAGTCCTTTCAGAAACTTCACAACATTAAAATCCAATGAGAGAACAGAGACTTCAGCAATTGATAATATATTAATAAAATGGTAGAACAACAACAACAATGTATAAAACCAACTAACTATCCCAGGATTGTCAGGCAAGTAGCCTATAAATCATGCAGACATCTTGCAGAATCTGTTCAACAGACATGAAAAGTAGTATATTACTCAAAGAACAGTTAGCAGAATTTTACAGGACTGTAAGAGTAAGAGCATTATTTTCACTGACAGATTCTCTCTCACAGTTTCATGATTTTTGTAAGTTAAATTATTTTAGACTGAAATAATTAATCTTGGTTCTTATGAAAATATTCAGAGGATTGACACCACACAGAAAGTCTCTTACATATAGGATACTATTTGCTTCCTAAAGGCAACAGGTCAAACCTTAAAATTCATCTTTTCTCAGGGTCTCCTAAGCTAGCCAAAAGTTTCCAGGAATTCCAAAAAAGCCAAGCTCAAATAAGCATTGCTAGCTTCATGGGCATGAGGATGGTGTACAGGAAAGACTGGTGGTCCTTGCCATCTTAATGTTATTCTTCTGAGGGACAGAGCAGATAGGTAGTGCCCTCCTGAAATCCAAACAGGCAACACCCCTTTGCTGAAAGCTCAATAAACAGGTTTTCACTTCTCAGATTTCATAGAAATATGAAGATCTAGTAAAATATACTCCCAAAAACTGAATGAAAGGAAACAATTTTGTCGTTGTAAGCTGTAAAAGTGTTTTTTCTCAAATGGTTTCTGCATTATCATCTACCATATAAAACCACTCAGTCTGCTATGGAAATACTGTAAATGCACTGCTGTCAGGATCCAGTTTTTGTGAAGAAAGGAAGGTCAGATAGGTGTATTTAAACAAATAAACACATTACAGTAAAATGGACTACATTTGGTGACCTCTAGCTTCTATATTATAAATAACAAAACCCAATAATGTACTACATGATTAATTAAAAATACACTGTCCAGAGTGAACAAAAACCAACAACATGCTACAGTCTATTAAATGAAATTATGATTCTGCATTGTAATTGCTTTATAGACCACTGAATTAGAAAGTGGGGAGAAAAGATTTATCACAGGAGACATTTGAGATCATTAGTAGAAGTTTAATTATTAAAAGGTTTTATCTCTGAAGGCTAAGTCTGTTTCTGTATTTGTGTGTGCTTTTTTTTTTTTCTTCTAAATTATTAAGAACAGCCATCACCAACCCCACCCCCACTTGAACCCCCTTGAAATATTTTATGCACTCTTAACCACCTTAATGAGATTAATGTAATCCTCTGTGGTCTCAATTCAGGAACACATAGAACTATAACTTAAGTCCCATTGGGACAAATCCTCAGCTGATATATATCACATTTATGGAGCTTTGGCATCCACCTCAGTGGGACTTAAATGCCTTCTCAGAAGATTGCTGAACCAGGTTTAAAAAGAAGTTTTTAAAAAATTGTTCCTGAAACTGTCATGCAGTATCGACAACACAGAAATGAATTTGTATGTGGAATTTCATTATAATGATTTTTATGCAATATGAACTTTCAGTACTACATGCAAATGTTACTGTGCACCAGATAGTACAACAGCAACATTTTTCAGTCTCAGGTAACACAGCACTTCCTAAAAGATCATTAAAGGTCCTTGTGGTTAGGCAGTCATTTAGTTGGTGATCTCATTTTGTAGCCAAAGCCATTAGGACAACATAAAACTGCTTTCAGGAAAGCACATTAGTTAATTATAAAGCAATCTAAAACAAACCAAAAGGACAATATTTGATTTATTCTAATTGTTTATGGATATTATAATACTGTGGTTCTCTAACTTGGTATCTTGTCTGGGGGAAACAGATTTTATAGGAATAGCAATAATATGGGTTTCAGACTTATTGCTTTCCTTTTAAGTAATTTTCAAATAATTCACTTACAGCTTCTACTGACAAGAACTAGTCCAAGTTTTATGCCTGATTCTGCTCATGGCGAAGTCAACAACCTTCATTAGGTGCAATATAAAGGCCACAACAATTTGTGAACAACAGGAAGTTAGAGTTTCACACCAGCTTTCACCAGTTGGTCTGTACAAAGTGCTCACATGAATTAAGGGTGCAGAACACAGTCCAAGCCTTTATTAAAAACACACTGACGTGACATCCTTTTCTACTGGTTGCACTGTTTCTTTCTGCTGTATACTCCACCTTGCTCACTTGCTTTTCTTGCCTTCTTACTACACCTTTAGACGATAAGCTCCTTATTATCGCTTATTCTGTGTTTTCCAACTGCATGGAAAAGTGGGGCTCAACCTGTTTGTGATCACAGTGTAAATGCTAAGTAAATCATAAAAGCATTACAAACTGGATTTGTCTATTATTTCACAATGTGAACATAGTGATCTTTTCAGCAGAAAATACATTTAGGTTTTGCATTTATATAGAACCTACCACAGTGGAGTCCCAAGATAAACTTGGGGCTTCTATGCTCAGGCTTAAAATGCATAATTATTTCCATTGACTTCTGCCACTGTTCAGGATTTCTAGGATCCTGCTTTAACGTGTACAGATACCAGTTCAAAAGACATACGATTGCTGATTGCATCTTAAGCTGTTAAATCTCACTGGGCAGAAATAGCTATTTATTTCTTGTCACTATATTTCTGGTGCAACATGAAGCCTTTACTTATTCACAGGCTTTCATTATACTCATCAAAAGATTTATTCTTATCACAGACAAGACCAAACATATCTAAAGAGATATTGTAGGCACCATAGTAGATTCACAAGTCAGGTTTGACATATTCATTTCTAGTGCATCATATATCGCTAGGGAATAGCTTATAGCTTCTTTCTCTAATGTTCCATTTCTGCAGGCAAACAAATTTCTGCCTTAGGCACTTAACTAAACTAGAAGAAGCTCCAGCATGCCCCCAGTCTGCAACTGCCATGACATGTTTCATAACATCTTTCTCAAAGTCTTTTTCATAGAAAGAATTATCAATTCTTGCTTGGCTTTATCCATTGCTTCCCAAAAATAACTACCCCAGATCCAGTATATATCATGCAGATTCTGCCAAAGCCATCCAAGGCCAAATGGTTTTTCTTGAGAGGCAGTTGTTTTGGTTTTTTTATTATTATTATTTTTTATTTTTTTATGCTTTAAGTTTTATTAATAATTGGGGAACATGGGAAACTTGAGGAGCTCTGAATTAAACCAAGTGGTTGTGACTGAGCTGATGTGACACTATAGCTGCTCCTATTGCTTAAGTCTCCCAGTAGCATAGCTCTTTATCCACTGATGTCTACTGCAATCTCAGTGGTTTTAGTAAAAGGTAAGCAATGTACAAGCCTATTTAAGTATGTGCTTGATGGTCTGGCTTTTACTACAGCAAGGTATTTTTCCAAATTAATTATAGCAGAGAAGATTCATGCAGCTTGTTACTATAGCAATGGATGCAAAATAGCTGATATTTTTCACAGAGGTAGTGCTACTCCTCCAATGGCGATGGTTAGCTCCCAGTTTAGGTTCTCACATGGAGGTCAGGAAGAAACACCAGAGGTGACTCTCCACTCTAAGCATCCCATCATTCCTGGGCGCGGCAGGGTGTAGCAGAGAACGTTCTACATTCTTCCATAGCAGAGAACATTCACTTACTTTCTCAGATCCTCAAAGTATGTTTGAACTGGCTTCCCTTTCTCTAGAGTTTTTAAGAAGTGCAAATACATTATTATGTCTGGCCATTGCCGGTCATTGATCAGCACTGATTTAGCAGGTATGAAGCAAACTTGGCACAACTTAGTATATCTGCAGGGGATAAAGGTCATAATTTCAATTATAATCTTTATTATTTACTACAATTAAATAAATATGTTAATAATGCCGAAGTTCAAGTTGTTTAACACAACTAATTAAGCAAGTAACAGACTATTCCATCTATTAGCAAAGCATTGCCTCTCAGGCTTCTGGTGTTTTACATTTTACTTAACTGTTTCCACAGCAGACTTTTTGCAAGTACAAGTAAAGCAGAGGTATTACAGAGTCTAGCAGCATCTGAAACATCTGTCATTGGAGGTGAAAGCAGTACAGGATGTGGACATGTAGCCCAAGCCAAGGCAGTATTTTTCTTTTCCACAAACAACAAAACACAAGTTACTCATGGCATGATGACAAAACACGAGTAGTTTTGAAATGCTCACCATGGAAAGGAGAGCAAAATGTTTCATACAGAGGAGGTAAAATGCAATGTTCTCTCCTACTGTTTTAGGCATGCTGCTACTTTGGTTCATAGCCCCACAAGATGTTTAATTCCCTATGACTTCAAATAGACTTATAATACTTATTGCATAAAGGAAAGGAAAGAAGTCTTTGTTGTTTTGATATTATGGATTAGTTAAAATATGAAAGCCTCGAGCTGAATGACTTCAAGGCCCACAGAAACTGATTCCTGCTGAAACCAGGAATTGAGGCCAAACCCTGCTCTCCTCCCCACTCTGGCCGGAAGGACACAAGGGAGATGAGACACCCCCAGGTGCTTGGAGCGTTGCTGTTCAGGGAAGCACAGCTGAGAGCACAGGGAAGAGCTGGGGGCAGCTGCTACTTGTCGTACAGCTCCAGCCAGCCAGGCAGATTTAGGCAGGCTGAGCAAGCCCACTGCAGCTGCCTGCCCCCTGGATAGGGGGAACTGGCACAACTTCTGGCAGGAGACACTGCTTGCTAAATAGCGTGACAAAATATTTCAATGTTTTGGAAATACTAGTCCAGGCTTAGAAAACAGACTGTAAGCTCTTCAGGGCAGGGACCATCTGTCTGTTCTCTGTTTAGAATGGAGGGCTCCTTCTTTTTCACTGAGCTGTTAAGGTGCTGCTGCAGTAAAGCAGGGTAAGTAAACATAAACATCATACTTTCAGGTCTTGAAAACTGCAGAACAAAATGGATGACTCTTCACTGCAGAGTGACAGGCAGGTAAGGACTGGTTCCCAGCAATGCAGGGCATTGCTCTATACAGCACCCTATGTTCTCCAAATACAGCTTAGTGCACTGCTGCTTTCACACCCTACTCACTGACAAGCACCCTTCAGGACTGCACCACACTGTAGGTTTTAGTAATTTTTTTTTTTTTAATGTATGGAAAGGGAAAAAAAAAAAAAAACCACCACACAAAGCAACAGTAAGATCCCCTCCCCCCAGGTATAAACAAGGCATAAAAACCCATCAAATTTCAGACAAAAAGTGTGACTTGTGTTAGGAATATCTTCTTGAAACTGCTTTCTAGGCAGTTTAGTTCCTTTCATACAGCTGCACTAAGTATTCAAACTCTATAAAGATTATTACAGTGCTCCAAAGAAAATCCTAAACCTAAAAGCCACTAAACAGAATCACAAGGATGAGAAATTTGGGGGTCCTTAAAATAAAAGCTGATGTTGCTTGAGATTTCTACCTTTCTACCCCATTCTTATGTCTTTTTTCTTTGGCTCAGAATTTCACTTGAGTTTCTATAGTCTCTAGTTTGGCAAATGATTTGATGGAAAAGCTTCTGCTGACACACAAAGAAAACTAACTGCATTCACAACATATCCATCTTCCTGTAGGTAGGCAGATACACTTTTATGCAGCAAACCCATCACCTCAGTCGTGCCTTAGACCTTGCCTATAATAAACAGCTGGATTAATTAGGAGGTCAAGAAAGTTAGAAACAAATAATTCAAATGAGAAAAATCATTAAGTTCTAATTACACCAGGGTTTTGGAGAGTACACGTTGGAGCCAGTAGTTTTTCATTGATATGGCAATGAATGGTCCACATACCATCGCTATGTCTTTCCCACTAATTCATTGTAATTCTAGGAACTGCCTACAGAACGTTTCCCCGAAGTACTCTTTGGTTCTCCAAGTGGAGCCATAGCTCTGTTTTGCTGAACCTGGGAATCTTATGGGGTTCTAAGCACTCAAAGTGCAGAGGGATAAGCACCGGATACATTACATCTGCAAAGATTACTACTGGTAGTTCTTATTCCTACCTTCCCCCAAGCTTCTATAAATAAATATTCCAAAACACCCTCTTGTCTTTCCCAGATTTGTTAGAGGCCCCTCCTTCCTTGAAGGGTACTGGCTTATTGTCTCCCAGGAATATCTTTACTTCTACCAGCTCCTGGTTGAAAGTCTTAGACAGACATTTCCTTCCCTCCAGCCATGTTCTCCTGCAGAGAAGGGCAGAGAACCAAAAATAGCTGGAAGAGTACCAAAGCCTGCAAAAGTGATTGCATGGTCCATTTTGTCCTTCTTAAAAAAATAAACAAATTTTAAAAAATAATCACAGTTGGCTTTCCAGACAGAAAGCAGCAACAAGCGGGCAGCTGTACATGGCATCCTGTCCTCCAGTGTTCACCAATATGCCCATAAACAGAGAATTGTGACAGAACAACAGCACTAAGTTAACATGCTGCAAAACACATTGCCTCCAGTGCCTTGTCTGAGCATGCACCCTGACTCTATTCAACACAGGACAAGAACTGGGTAATACAGAATAGCCTACATAAGCTGTCCCAGAAAAGACTGATAAAAACATGTCCTGAGCCCTACCTCTCTCTGCAGATTAGTTAGTTACCTCTTAGTGATTCACAGCCTCAAATCCTCCTTAGTTATGCTCCTCTAGCATAGTTATACTGAAATCTCCAGCCTTTATTTCAATAATTCTTAAATGCTTACTGCAGAAGGACTGAAAGTCTCCCTTCTCCTGTCAAATGAATGCCCACAGAGCATGAGAATGTCCTTTAGAGCGTAACACTATCCTTACACATGCTTGCTCTCCTTGACCCAACAAGGGTGAGAGACTACCGGACAGCCTGGTAGTTCCTTTGGACTGAACAGGAATTGAACATCCATCCTGGCTGAATTCTCTATCACTAAGCTATGCATATAAACAGTTGTCCAGTTCTGTCCTGCAATACCATAAACCAATCAACAGAGAGACAGTATAGCTTTGGAAAAGCTCTGGAAAAGATTTCGGTAAAGTTCCAGCATAAAAAGGAAGGTTACTAACACTCAGCTTTTATCACCTCTTTATGTTTAATTTCACAAGCCCTTTTTAGGCTGGGGAGAATCATAAGCATACTAAGGGTCAGAGATCCTTTGTGCTTCTTCTCAAAAATACAAGATAACACTGAACAAATTGATAACAAGGGAGAGTAAATAATTTTAAAAATCTATTGCGATACCACCATTTTACTAGTTGTGGAAGATGCTGCCATGCAATATGTATGTAAGAACAGGTTTTAATAAATGAAAGTAAATAAACATCTAATTTCTATAGCAAAGCTGCATAACTACAAAACCTTACCACATTTTAACTTAATGTGAATTGATTAGAAAAGTACCCCTGACCTACTATGAATTTCTTCTACATACAAAGGGAACTAAAGAAACTTTCAAAAGCATTTCATTGCTTTAATTCATCTAGTTATTGCACAAGATCATATCATTAGGTCATTTTCTATTATATATTTAGAATACATGCAGGAACAGTGGGGGGTGGCTTTTTATTCAGTAAGTTACCTTGGCATTGTCCATCAGTAAAGAAAGATGGTGTGAGTTCCACAACAGTTTAGATTACCCCACTGTAACAAAAAAAGTCAGTGTGCTCTGCATTTGTACAACTGGTATGAGGTGTTCCTCAGGTATGAAGCACAAAAGACAGGAATATATTTCTTATCTATTTCTAAAAATCAGAAGAATGTCAACACAAAACCAGATGTTATAGTTTCCATTTTGGCTACAATTCAAATGGCAAGGTACAAGATTGCAAAGCATTGGACAGCTTATAGTATTGATTCAAGCAGGCTCCATTCCTCCCACTTGATGAATTTTGAAGCTTTATTTATCAGAGGTTTGCAACTCAGTAGTGAACATGAGTGAATATGGGAACTGCGGTCTAGACATACAGTTAGAAGAGTTGGCTTGAAACTGAACCAGAAATAAAAATGCTTGAAGACTAGAGCAAGCTGATTGCCAATAAGCCAAATGTTGAGCTGTACCCAGAAATACATGCAGTAAAAGTTCAAAGTACTACTCTTGGTGCTGAACTGCAGGAATTAGAACTGTCAGGTCCTGAGCACCTTGAGCAGCTCTGATGTGCAGCCTTGGATCAAGCTGCTGGGAAAAGAGCCACATAAGAAGCGGCTGTGAGAAGCTTTGTTGGGGCCTCCCCTCGTTCATTCAGAAGCTGCTATGAAAACTCAGTGCCTGAGCTTTAAAGTATATTAAGTATTGGATCATTTTATACTCAAATAAATATGCTTTTACCATGGCATTCCTGGGTTTGTCAGCAACTCAAATACATGGATCAGTTTCATGCAGGTATGATGGTACACAGGTTATTTTCATCAATTAATGTTTTAGAATATATACTTGTGACACCTCAAAAAAGAGAAAAAACTTGTTATAAATGTGTATTGGTTTTCAAAATAAGAAATTTTACTTATACCAACGTACTGAGTAGACATTGATGCGGGATATTTCCAAACACGATTATTCTACAAAGCCTAAACCACTTGTTTCAGCCTTAGAATGTCATGTCAGCCAGAATGTTATGTCAGCCACAGAATTCTGTGATAATGCTGGAATTTCAAACTTTCCTGAAAAATTACCTCTCCAAGTATTATGTACTCTTCAAATGCAATGTGTTGTACATTACTGTAATTTATAGCTGCTCTATTTTAATCACTCATTCTAGGTTAGATTGACAGACCCAAATTAATTTTTTTTTTTTTTTAAAATTTTGGTTAGAGCTGTACTTCACTACTTGCACAGGCTAGACAAAGACAAACTCTCCTCCATGTTATTTGCTAATAAGATTAAATATGTACTCCAATTATTTATGTCCCCTGATATTACAGATGGAACTGTTTGAAGATGCTGGCTTTCAGCTGTAAGGGCAGAGGAATAAAATAAAATATGTGGAAGAACTTTCCATTAATCCAGCTCATCTAGAACAGACTCCTGCCTGGCTAAAGGCACATCTCTCCTGCTTGCAGCATCACATGCAGCATTCTGTAAATTGGTTCAAGGGAACCTCTAAAAAAAAGAGTGGACATTAAATGTCAGCTGACAACTAGCAAGCAGCTTAAATCTTGCTGCACTTAATATGAAAACTGTCAAATTAGGTAAGAGAAGAGATCTACTTCTATAAGAGGATAGGTAAGTTAACTGCATATTTTTCACAAAAAGTATAGGGTATAATAAAGACCCATCTTCCGTGTGCTAAAGTTCACTAGGAGTGGTAGTAGAAGAAACAAAACCCAGATCTTACTTATTCAACAATCTTTCCTAGTCTTATCTATTTTTAAAACAAGCTCTGGGGTGTACAGGACAGACAAATAAAGTTTTCTCCCCCCAAACATGACTGCTCAAGAATAACGGCAGTATAACAGAGGGAATTCAGCCAGCTTCTCTGTTTCAAACGCATGAACATTTTTTTGAGGACATCTTAATCTCATCAAAACAATCAAGCAGCTAATTCAGGTCAAGCAAGGCCTTTGATACATAGCGGATTACACATTTTTCAGCTAGTGTGGATTCACATTGTTTCAGTGCAGTGGTGGAACACTGTTTTGCTGCAGCTGAGGTCCAAATTCAGCATGTTTAGTAAGAGAAGAGAGAAAATTCAAACACTGTTGCCAGCTAGACATCTTGGGGGACGTGAAATGGTAGAAAATCAATTAATCCCTGGGCAAAACCCACTCTTGTAAGCTGCCACCCTGTTTTTTTTCAAGTGAAAATAATATTGGTGTTAATAACACCCACTAGGTTGACATAATCAGACAGTTTGCGGCCAGTTGGAAATGCCACCTTAGCAAACAAGATGCCCTAAACCAACAACTGGAAAAACCATAACAAACTGCTGGAGACCATTAGTTTGAATTTAAGGCCTAGCATTATAGGCCAACAAGACCCAAATGCTGATGAAAAGCACCACAAAATTCTCTCATTCCAAGAATTCAGTTTGTATATAGAAAAGCATGGCTGTGCCAAATTTGACAGGCCTGATCTAGGACCTTCTCTTTTTGCTTGCTCAGCAGCAACAGTCATGCCAGCAAAACACTGGACGATTTCCCATTTATCAGCATGGGAATTTCAACTTTTGATTCTTAACCTGAATATTTCAACTTGTTCCCAGTGGATTAGTATCAAAGTGATCTTTTGCAGAGCAGATGCTACACTTCTGCATTCACCACCTCCAGCATTTGAGGCTGGTTGTACCCATCAACAGAGAGATCATCTGTCTGATGCTACTCACTTCCATGAACTTTAAAAATTAGAAGAAATGTTGGAATATTGTGGAATGAAATCAGAAAGCCACACCTCCCGCAATAGGCACAGGTGTACTAGAACTGTGCCCCAATTTAAGTTATCCAAGTTGTTACTACACTACCCAAATTCTTTTAAATTACATTCTCCCCTAGTTAGACAATCCTTGTTCTATGTTCATTTACCTCCACCTCCAGAAAAAAACCCAGTGATGCTGATTTGCCATTAGCAGACTGATTTCTGGCAAAAAGTGAAGGAAATACAGAAAAAAATTTCTGCCATTGAAAGCACTGCCTTAATCCCATCTCTAGCAGCCAGTATTACAATTCTCCTTTCTAGAAGAGCTATGGCACCAATTTAATTGTCTGTATTGTACCTATTTAGAAAACAAAGTTTATACTGGTTGATGCTCTTTGGGGTCCGTAACAAGTTGACTTAGATTGTCCCACCTAATATTTGTATCATTTGCAGGCAGCCTCTATTTGGCAAGATAGGCAGCAGAAAAATAAATAGAGGCCATTATGTACCAGAAATTTTTAAAGTAGGATTAACAGCAAAAATGAACAGAGTTAAGAGTTTTTGTGACAAGTTTAAGTCTAATACTCACGTTTGGCAGAAATGCTTGAATACAAGGCAATTAAGATAAATCAGATAAAGAGGTCCACTATCTATTTATTGAACACAGGAAATTTGATTAAGCACCTTTTTCCTGTTGCTCTCCTACCTCCTGATCTGAAGGTTCCAGTTTTCCCTGTGCTGCTCATTAGAGGTTGTTCACTGACACACAAAGGCTCACTTCCAACACAGAAAACAAAAGTGCCCAAATTAATCTTAGTCCTTTTGCATCACCTCCAGCACCTCCATACCTGACACAGGCACGTCAGAGGAAAAGTAGTCTTGAGGGACTGATGCCATTCTATTTGCATGTGAAAAGCAAAGCCCCAGTTAAGAAAAGATAGGCGAACATGAAAAATAACTTGTGAAAAGGAAAGCAGAGATATCAGAACTTAAAAAAGAAGAGATGGAATTGTTTTCCTTCAGTTCACTTGTGTTTACAGGCCTGGATTTGAAGGATTCAGCCATATATTTCTTCACCCATTCTTACTTTAAGTGAGAAGGATGTTTTCCTCTCTTATTTTACCTAGAACCAAAAATATCGCCTCCAGCAAGAATGTGAAAGATGACAGATGATAGTGTGGCAGAATTAATTGCTCTGTCCTCTCCATAAAAAAAAGTTTCCATAATTCAGCATGGCCTTTCATTTTACTTTATGGAGTTTGTTTGGGTTTTTTGGGGGAGGTGAATATTTTCTTCTCTTCAAGGAAAATATTTTCTACTCTCTTCTTCAAACATTTCATTACAAGAAAGGCTATCATTTTCTGCAGTCTTATCACTAAAAAAAATCCCCAAACTAAAAACACAAAAAACCCCAAACCCAACTTGAATTAAAATAGCAAACAAAAAAAAACCTGAGGGTGGAATGACCTC
>VZTL01050826.1:4093-21559 GCA_013400535.1 Scopus umbretta | reverse complement strand
AAACTTCATCAGGCTACATTTGAGCCCGTTATCCAGATCACTTAAGAAGATATTGAATAAANATTTGAGCCCGTTATCCAGATCACTTAAGAAGATATTGAATAAAATTGGGCCCAATATCGATCCCTGGGGGACCTCACTTGTGACAGGTTGCCAGTTTGAAGAAGAGCTATTTACCACCACCCTTCGGGTGCGGCCTGTCAGCCAATTCCCCACCCACCGCACAGACCACTTGTCCAGGCCAAAACGCATCAATTTTTCCAGGAGGACGCTGTGGGGAACTGTGTCAAAAGCCTTGAAGAAGTCCAGTAGACAATGTCCACTGCTCGCCCCATGTCAGCCGAGCAGGTCACTTTATCCTAGAAAGCCACCAGATTTGTCAAGCACGACCTGCCCTTAGTGAAGCTGTGTTGGCTTTTCCCAATCATGTACTTCATTTGACTCGTGATGACCCTTAGGAGGATTCATTCCATAACTTTCCCAGGGATTGAAGTAAGACTAATGGCCCTATAATTACCCGGATCCTCCCTTGAACATTTTGTAGATAGTGGTAACATTCGCTTCTTTCAGTCCTCTGGGACATCCCCTGGTCTAGACAACTTCTCAAAGATTATGGAGAGTGCCCTTGCAATGACGTCAGCCAGCTCTCTCAACACCCTCGGGTGGATGGCGTCAGGGTCCATCGATTTGTAGGGGTCAAGCTCCTGTAATAATTCACATACTAACCCTTCCTTCACTGATGGTGGGTCAATGTTTGGATCAACGTGGATTTTCATTCCCAAGGCCTGGGACCCCACAGAGTTGGTAAAGACAGAGGTGAAGGAAGTGTTAATAACCTCTGCCTTTCCAGTGTTGGTGACAGATTCACTTCTCCTGTTTAACAGTGGGCCTATGTTTTCCTTCTGTTTCTGCTTGTAGTTTACATACTGGAAGAACCCTTTCTTGTAGTTTTTAACATCTCTGGCCAATTTCTACTCGAGCTGAGTTTTTACTTTTCTTACTGCATCTCTGCAGGCCATGGCAATGCCCTAGTAGTTCTCAACAGCTATTCGTCTGCTTTTCCATTGTTGGTACGCTTCTCTTTTGGTTTTGGGCAGGCCCAGGAGCTCATGGTTGAACCAAGGGAGCTTCTTGCTCCGCTTACTTCCCTTTCCTTTATAGGGCATAAATTGGTTTTGTGCTTCCAAGAGATATTCTTGAAGAACTCCCAGTGCTCACTAACTCCTTTATCCTCCATGGAAGCATCCCATGGAATCCCTCCCAGCTGAGCTCTGAGCGAGCTGAAGTTTGCTCTTCTAAAATCTAGAACCCTTGTCTTGGTACGAACTTTCAGCATGCTCAGCAGGATCCCAAACTCCACAATATTGTGATGACTGCAGCCAAAGTTGTTACTAACCGAGATGTTACAAAGCAGGTTTTCTTGGTTTGTGAACAGCAAGTCCAGCAGTGCCTCATTCCTGGTTGGTACATCTAACATTTGTATGAGGAAACGGTTCTCTACGCATTCCAGAAACTTGATGAATGACATGTGAGCTGCTGTATTGTTCTTCCAGCAGATGCCTGGGTAGTTGAAGTCACTTGTAAGAACCAGCTTCTGTTGACCAGAAGCTTGATTAAGTGACCCAAACATCACTTTGTCGGCATTATCATCGTGGTTTAGAGGTCGGTAACAGCTGCCCACTGTAAGGTCCTGCTTGGAGACGACCCCTCTGATTTTAACTCAGAGGCATTTGATAGGGCATTCACAATCACCATAGCTGACTTCAATACACTCGAAGTTTTCCTTAATATAGAGTGTGACTACTCCACCTCTTCTTCCCTGCCTGTCTTTGTGAAACTGCCTATAGCCATCTATTGCGGTCCCCCAGATGTGTGAGTTGTCCCACCACGTTTCAGTTACTCCTCTGATATCATAACCTTCTGACTGGGCACGGAGCTCCAGTTCCTCCTGTTTGTTTCCCAGACTGTGTGCATTTGTATACATTGCCTGGGCCTGGTGAAATTCACTGAAAGTGCCTAAGCAACCAGCAGAAAGTATCTGACATCTGCAATGGGTTGTCTCTGAGAGCTTGTATGGGATGCACGACACTCCAGAACATCTGAAAAAGGGATGACGCTCATCTTTAAAAACAGGCAGTAGAAAGATCAAAGGAAGTATAAAATGAAGTAACTAATCTTTAATTCCCAGGAAAATCCTCTAACAAACAACAGAACAGTTTAATAAAACATCTAGAAGAAAAGAAGGTGATGAATACCAGGTGGCATGGCTTTGAAAGAACTGATTGTGCTAAATGAACCTAATTTCTGTTTGAACATAATAGGTCTCATGAACATGGGAAAGGTAGTTCTGTGATATGTATCTTGACATCAGTTAAGCATTTGAATGCTCTCACAAGGCATTCTCATAAAAAACAACAGGAACATAAACTACTGCAACGTGAGTAAATAGCTGGTTTGACACATTTTTCACTGTTGAACTGGAAGAATATATCAAGTGTAACTTCAGAGGGGTCCATCTTGGGACAAGCTCAATGTTTTCCCCAATGACTAGGATGTAACAGAGAGTAAACTTCATGCATTTGCAGAAGATCCCACCTGAGAGGGCAGTGGCATGTTGGAAAAGCGGACTTAGATTCACATGCTATTACCACTGGAGAAATGCTCTGAAAAATACCTGAGGAAAAAGGAAAAGTGCAAGGTACTACAGTCACAAACTATGAAAGGAAAAACAGAAGATGGAAGAGGACTGGCTGGACAGCCAGCTGGCATGAGAGGCCATGAATCCCATCCTGGACCCATAAGCATCAGCAGCAGTGTCACACTTTTGTGAAAAAAAAAAAGGACAACAGACTGACTAGAGATGTATAAACAGGAGTGCTGTCTAAGACCTGAAATAATCCTTCTACCCTACCCCATGCTGCAGCAGCCTTGGGAGTCATCTAGTTAAATGTGGGCATATATAAAACAAGCACCTACAGTGAGCAAGTCGCTCTGGGCTCCTTTTAGACTCAATGGAGAGCTTTTCAGTGAAGTCAATGGAGCTGTGATTCATCCCATGCTGAAATGACCGCCTACATTTTGTCAAATGAATGGCACCCCTGGCTCCACTGACTGCACGCATCTGTATCGACTCCCAGGGTGAGCCAGGGCAATGAGCTCAGACACCTACATGGTAGACACCTACAATGAAGTGACGCGAATCACATTACTAAAGTTAGGTAACACTCCAGTTGCCCAGTTCTTAGCACCACACTTCCAGAAGGCTGTGGGTTAAGAGGAGGGAGTCCCGAGGAGGACACCTGGAAGATAAAAGGCCCAGCAGGAAAGACCTGGTTTGATTGATTGGCTTGATTATTCCTATGAGAAAATGCTTAAAAGTGTCACACAACTTCTCAGTAGTAATATTGCTGAAGCACAGGAATGGGGTGCTGATGGAAGGCCACTTGCTGGGAACTTTTAGATAAATCTCCCTCAAGAAAAAATTAAGTTCAGCTGAAGCTGACCCTGATTGAGGGATGGACTGTTTCAGGCCTCTCCCAGCAGAAACCTCACTCAAATACTGTGGTGTTCCACACCTACAGCCAGGCAGTGCAAGGAGTTTAATTCTGCTCAGCTACCTTGTGCAGAAAACATCTCCCACAACAGAAGGATGATTTATAGTAATAGTAAGTGGGGCACAGACCATGCTCTAAGAGAATGTGGTACAGCCTGAGTCTTTATGGACAAACTTTCTTCTCCCCTCCAAAAAAAATCAAAGCTATAACACAGCCAAACCGCATTCTGGAGATTGCCTCTGGCTAGGGCTGGCCTTGTGCTACGGCTGGGCTTGTCCAGGAGAGTGCAAGTTGGCCCAGATCCCATGGAGTAAGCTAGCAATGAAACAGCATGGATGATGACAAGACGGTATGCACATCTCCTTCCTACCCCTTACCTCACTTCACAGAGCAGATGAAGCTTTAGGGAGAGAGATCACAGGTCACCCTTGGATTTATACACCAAATGGCTAAGCTTCTAGCAGAAATCCACAGGGAACAGGCATGTCCCAGAGGTTTGGGACCAGCTGGGCACATCGCTGTTGAACGGTTTGCTGAGCACAGCATCCCTTGCCTGGATGGAGCCTGGAGAGACCTACCCAGACCCGAGCACTCTGCCGAGGCTGCTGTCACACACTCCTGCCCTGCTGCAGCACAGATGCTAGCCAAAGCACAACACAGCTGTATTTCTTGGCTCTATCTGAATACGAGAGAAAAAGTGACCGCAGCGGTCAGATCAGGTGTCTTGTCTCCAACATTTACTGACAGTGGCAGCCTGGAGAAAAGGAAAGGAGCAGGTCTGAGGTGCCCTACTTGCTGCCCCTGAAGAGCTCCCAGCCCAGAGACTGGCAGCCAGGGGACCTCAGCAACAACATCAGAAGTGAAACTGGGAAAAGCCCTATCCCGAAACTGCTTAAATCTCCACTGTAGATGAGGAAATCTCTGCGAATGCAGGAAACAGTTGTGCTTCTGTATAGAAAGCAAAGGACAGCAAGAAACGGAGAGGGGGCTAGAAAGGAGCCTATTTATGCTCCTAACCGGTCCTGAAGCACCGATTATCATCAGTAAGACTTTCTGTTTAATTCAGTCAGGAGGCAGCTCATCAAGGCACTGATTATGAATTACGTCAAAAGCAAACTGACAGATGAAAAGCAACTCTAACTCCAGAAGAAACCATCTTCCAGCCACACACACACACATGCGCGATTTGACAGTACAGCAAGCCTCCAGGAAGGATGTGGTGTTTGAGATCACATTTGCTCCAGCACTGGTCAAACGCATTTCAGAAACCAGTTAAAAGCTGTTCTGCTCAGTCCCAGATGAAATGTGGGCTGTGAGTACCAGAGAAATTCTGAAGATCAGATGCTGCAGAAATTGAGGAAGACCATTAGTGAAAGGCACTGAAGAGCAGCATCTTCCCCATTCAAACATGGACAGTTTTCACAGAAAATTTCCAGTACTAGGTTAATTTAACTTAAACACAACAAACTGGTAACTTCTAGGGCATTAACCAAAACTTTAAAATAAGACAGCTCATTAATGGAACGAGAAGTCTAAGAAAGTCCGAGACGTGTTTTGCCTTGACTCCAAACTAGTGGTGATACTGAGAAAATTGAGGAAAAGATGCCATTGCAGAGGTGCACAAAATATAAGCCCCTGGAATGATCAGGCTTATATTTATACTTGCAGAAGGAAGCTATTTGTCCTGGATTTTTATCCTCACTTGCCAGAAGAGGCATTACAGCTGAATAGGCGATGCTATCCAGCTCCTTCTCCCAGGATATGCTCTCCACCAGAGAGGCTAAGCCTGACACCGATAGTGACAATGGACCGCAGGTGAGCAGACGTGGTCTCAGTCTGCAGGTGGAGGAGTTCAGGTCCATCATTCACAGCCTCCCATTATCGCTTCTTCAGCGACTGGTGCAAAATGGTGTCTACTAAAAAAGGAGGCAAAGGCAGCCTCTGATCCATGCTTAGTGCTGCCAGATTACCCATGTCACCCGTGGGAATTCTGCCTCACAGAAACAGCATTGTTCAAAGCTGACGTTGGAGCCATTTGGCTGCGCAGATGCACAGAGACACGGATAAGGTGACATGCAACAGTATCGCAAATCTTAGCATGTCTCACTAGCTCACGAAATTCATACTGCATATATTTAAAGGGGAAAATGGTCACAAACAGAGGGATGTTACCGGAGTTAGTCCCACCACTGCCTGCAGTTGTCACATGTACTGGGAAAGGACGAAAGCAGATTAAAGAACATTATGTCTGCCTCTTGCCCAATACGCATTCGGGAAAGAACAATGCCTATTTCTATAAATAATAAAAACAAGTCCTGGAAAATCCAAATTCTACACTATGGATTTATTCCATCCTCACCAAAGGAGACAGATGGAGACCATTTAAGGGCGCTGTGCTGGAGACACAGTACAAATACATGCCACAGATTGAGAAAGAACAGAAAGAAGCTGGCATGGCTAAACAGCAAGGAAATGGAGGTTATTAAAACCAAGAAAAAACATCCTTCATAAAGCTGAAACCATATCCAAATGAAGAACATGGAAAGGCTTGTGACCTCTTGCAGGTTAAATGTAAAAACACAGTATGACAGGCCAAATATGAATCTGTGGAACAATTTGCAAAAGACTTAAAAACCAATGCTAAATCAGTTTTCAAGTGCATCTCGAGTGGGAAACCTACCAGAACATCTTTGCTTTATGAGGTCAGGGTGGACAGGGCTTTGAGCAACCTGACCTAGTGAAAGATGCCCCTGCCCATGGCAGGGCGGGGTTGGACTAGATGACCTTTAAAGGTCCCTGCCAACCCAAATCATCCTGTGATTCTATGATAAAGCACATATGGATGCAGGTATGTGCTCCCACCTCCAGCGATTCTGGGATTCTGTAGACAGTGGGGAAAAACCCAACCCACAATGCTGCCATTAGCCATGTCAGGAAGTACTCTTGGTCCCCAAAACCGACCAGTGCAGAAGGGCTTGTGTCAACATCGCTTGGGCACTCTCCCTTAGAGTGCAGTGCTTGCACCCACGCTGCACAGTGCTGCCTCGGGGGTCCCCTGGGAACAAACATACCACCTTTTTTTTAACATGTCTTTGTTTCAAAATGCTCAAACAACCTAAGGACTGTGCAGCACCTGATGAAGCAGTGGTGCTAAAGGGGAGCACTACATGAGCACGGCAATGGTGTTTGAGGGTACAGGACCTGCCAGGGTTATACTGGAGGATCATGCAGGGACGAGACAGCCGAACTCAACAGTGTCTTTCAGCAGCAGCCTGAGCAAGTGCTCGCTAGAATTAAATATGCCCAGAACCACAACCAGGTTTTGATCCAGAGATGCAATGGGCCAACACCAGAACAGAGCAAGGGGTGAACTGGGACACAGCCAGAGGGAATGACTGATGGGAAAAAAAGCAGAGATCTGAGTTAGTTGACAACAAAATCTTAACTAAAGTCTACTTAGATTTGACAAGGTCTCTCATTAAAATCTCTTGAGGAAGCTAAGAAGCCATGGGATAAAAAGGACGATTTTTACATGTGAAATTTATTAAAAGGTTTAAAATAAAAGTAAATAATTGGATTTCACATCAGAAGAAAGGTCAGCAGCGGAGTCTCATGAGGATTGGTGCAAGGACTTACACTGCTCAACATAGCCCTAGATCATTTATGAGAGAGGAATGAAAGAGAGGTAACAAGGTTTGCTGATAATGGTAACTTAGTCAGGATAATAAAGAGGAGGAAATTTGTGAGGAACTGTAGAAAGATCTTAAAATGTAGGATGAAATCTAAGGTGGAGAAAAACCGTGGCACATGGGAAAAAATAATTCTCTCCTCATACATAAAACCACAGACTCTGAGTTGACCATTACTACCAGGATTAAGAACTTGGGGATATGACAGACAGTTCATGAAGAGTATCAGCTTAATGTCCTACAATGGCCAGGACTGATGAGCAAAGGAAAATGAGTTAGACAGAGGAACATTATACTACTTGGCACAGCCAAAGTGCCCCAACACCTTAAATGCTTGCAGTAACTCCGATCCTCCCATTTTGGAAAAGAATACAATAAAACTGGAAAAAAAAGAAAGTTTACACGGGCTGTCCGAAGTATGGGAAGATTTTCTGTACAAGAAATGGTGCTGCTCAGTACCACTTAACCTGGAAGAAACACAGCCCAGGGGAAATGGTTCTACGAAATCCCGAGTGCTACGGAGGGGCTAATGGTGGTGGCCTGCCTATTGCCTCCTCCAGCACAAGGACTGGGCCACATCAAACGAACCTGTAAGATAATGTTTCAAATAAACTGCAATTTCACGTGACAGGGGATAAAGTTTCTTCTTGCCACAGGATATTGTGCTAAAATTTTACACGGAATCAAGAAGCAACTGGACAAGCTCCTGGAAGAGCAATCCCTTAAATATTGCTGCATACAGGACACACTTTGGATGGAGAATCTCCAACCCACAAGCTGTTGAACACAGATAGAGCATTCTGCGGAAGCACCACTGCATGTATGCCCTATTCCCATATCCTTCCCTGGTCACCCATGACTGGTCTCTGTCTGAGAAAGGAGAGGTGGACTTCTTGCCTAAGCCAGTACGACCACTCGTACAAAGCTCAGCAAAAGCCCTTCTCAGCTCAAACTACACACCTGAGCTGAAAAGAGACACATCTGTAGTACGTACACATCGTGCTAATCAAAGTCTTTTCTTCTAGAAAACCCACTTAAATGTTTGAAAAGACTTGTGGCTCTAAGGAGTCAAACCCATCACACCCAAATAATTTCTGAAAGCTTGCTGGAAGAAACCACAGGAGCAGCAGGCTGCCCAGCAGACACACCTGAACTCCTCGTACAGCCAGAGTTACTCACAGCACTCTGGTTGGTGTGACAATGAATGCAGGAATGTGCAGATTCTGAATCAACCCCAGAAACAGGACTGAAGCCTGGCTGTCCTCAGCCCGTCAGGACCATCAGTGACCAGACTGGCCGCCCTGCTTCATGCTCTGGCACCCGGGACGTTGGAAGTGATTCACGTTGGTAGCTCTGTTCAGACCCTAACCTGCAGCACCAGAAAAGAACTTCACTCATAATACAAAAGATTACAGCTCAAAAAAAGCCAAGCATTTAATTGTGCCTGATAGGAGGTCTGAGCCTGAGTAGCTGAAGAATAGTTAGAGTACAGTCCTTCACTGACAGCCTGTCCTCAGCCACTGGCTTTTGTCCGTTTTGGTCATTGCTGCATCGTCATTGTAAGAATTAAATCAGTGCCAAGACTTTCCCGAAGAAGGTGATCTGGACTGTATTTAATTTCTCCTGGTAAGTTGACTCTGTCCACTCACATTCCCATAACCATGTACTCCGAAGTGCCAAAGCGTGAGCTACCAAATACTCCGATGGAGGTCACTTGTGTGACAGTACAAGGGACAGTGCCTGTTCAGTTCTCAACGTGTCTCCTCGTTTGGCAAAACCAAACTATACTTTGGACAGATCTTTTAGACCCTGTAGGAGTCAACAGTTATTATGACATGATCCTTGTCCTGAATGTTTCTTGCTTCGCCCTTTTCAGTCCTAGCAAGGCTGCTGACAACTACCTTTTCTTTCCTCATTTGGGACATGTAGCGGCTACAGTCTGTTTTCCTGCTGGACTGAAAGGATGAGGAATGGTACACGCAGTGTGTGGTGACGTTGCCATCCTCCTATCAGTGTGCAGGTGGTCTGCCGACAAATCATCTGTGTGCTGACATTATCAGCATGCAGGACTTCTATCTAACCCAGCATCTGCACTGTGGGCAGCCCAGGTCAGCAACAGCCTTCAGTGCTGACTGGTTTTACTGCTGACTGTGTTTGGGGTTACCAGCACAGGCCATGCCTTTGATTCCTGACTAACTGTCTCTCTTCGCACGTTCTCATACAGACATTTCCATTGGTATTTTAATCATAGAATCATAGAATCGTTAAGGTTGGAAAAGACCTCTGAGATCATCTAGTTCAACCATCAACCCCCCCGCCCCCCCAAAAAAAACCCACCACCACAAAACAAAACAAAAACCAAACCATCATGCCTGCTAAACCATGGCTTGAAGTACCACATCTAGACATTTTTTGAACACCTCCAGGGATGGTGACTCCACCACCTGCCTGGGCAGTGTGTTCCAATGCCTCAATCATACCATCCTTCCTACTTCTCTTACAAAATCCCCATGCCAGGACTCACCTGGTATCTGGGAGTCCCATCCTCGAGGCGGTGACACTGGTACCTGCCACAGGCTGTGGCACTGGTTATGCTGACCAGCTCCATCTGTGGAGTTCATCCCGCTGGCTTTGATGAAATACTCAGTGCTGGAGGGCAGCAACTCATCCAGGGTCACCAGATGTCAGGTTTTCTTGACACACACTTGTCTAATGACTCCTACAATACTGGAATCTACTGCACTCTGCAGATAGTCTCCAGTCTTTCCCTTTGAGTTATTTAATGGTACTGATGGCCATGTGGCCCAAGATACAGGCACTGTTTCTTCAAGTCACATTGGTTTGCATTAAAGGTAAATGCAGCTCTTTGTGATAGCTGCAGTATGTTCTGACATCATCCTCATGAAGCTCAAAGGTAGGTCCCCAAATCACTGAGAACAACTGTCTTACTGTCTTTTGAAAGATCTTAGATTCACAGCGTATTCAAAACAGTAAGAAAAGAAGCTTGTGTCCCCTAAACAGAACAGTGAACGCAAGGAGAAAATGTTTTTGCTGAAACTGTGCACTGGGGTCCAATTTGCTGAGCAGTTCAACACCTCGCAGGCTGTGGAAGGAGCACCTGGGTTTCACACAGCTGCTGGGTATTCGAGTTTCCCACTATTGCTGAAATATCAGTGCATAAGCACAGGACCTCAGAGGCCCTTGTTCTGAGGACCATGAGTGCTCACCCAAACCTCATCAACTTGAGGGTCATATGTTGGAACTGATTTTCAGCAGTCTTCATTAGTGGAAGGCGGTACGTCTAGATGTGGCACTTCAAGACATGGTTTAGCAGGCATCGTTTGTGTGGGGTTTTTTTTGGGGTGGGTTTTTTTTTTTTTTTTTTTGGGTTGATGGTTGGGCTAGATGATCTCAGAGGTCTTTTCCAACCTTCAGAATTCTATGATTCTATGATTCTACTCGGTGAGGCATCACTTTATCCTTGCTGTTTTACAAATTAATTTATTTTACCAGGTGTACTGCTGCAACTCGAGATTTGACCAATTTAGTCCTAATTCTCTAAGAGCTGAATAGCAATTATTTAATTTCTCCAAGAAGACAGATGTCATCTATGCAGCATCTTACGCTGCAGCTGCTCCCGTGCTGTTCTGGCAATCCGCAGGGATGACTTCTAGTGCCAGCAGACTCTTGTCATCGGCTGGTTCATCAGATGAGTCAGAGGGGACCTTTATAATTTCTTGGTGATGCCATGAACGGCTGTGCCCACCTTGAAGCAGCTTTGTATGTGTCAGAATATAAAATGCCCATGTCTCAGTTCTAATCATCAGAGTGTGTCCCTGGACAGCACTCCCACCATCATGATCAGCTGCTAGCTCTGAGGTAAGGCTCCTCCCCTGACTGCACACATGCATACACTGATCCTTTCCATGGCGTCTGCAACAAGAAATACCCTTAGCATGTAGGCATGTCCAGATCAGCTGTACACTGCGACTGCAGCTGCCCCAGACTCAGCATAACCAGTGGAGTCACTACTTATCAACACATCTTTTATGGTCTTAACTGACAGCTCCTGTCTCTTTAATAATTGACTTAGCACCTTCAGAATGAGAAGAAACCTGAATGATTTTTTTTTGGTTTTATGTCTTCTGCTGTCTAGCTGAACTGCTTTCTCGTGAATCAAACCAGGTAGGAGCCGCAACGTCTCTGACCCGTGATGGTCCCTCTACAAGGAGCAGCATGACTGTGCATCACTCCAGCCAGGGCTGCACGCAGAGCCCTGATTAAATCTTCACCTTTCAAAGTGACTTGGCCGAGAGAGACCGCTGACAGCTTACACAGACCTAGCTCGGCTTCCTGGCTCATTTTAAGGGGCAGCATATCATGCAAAGATCATTTCACAAACGTACTCATCAGGCGAACATAACCTATCTCACAAGACTGGATGGGTCCACTTTGCAAAACCATGCTGCAGTGTTCTGTGATAGGAAGAGGACAGGTAGAATATCCTCCTGGGTGATCCCCACATAGCAGCCTCCATCACTATATTTTCTTTCTGGACTCACATTTCCGTGTCGTACTCATGATATCCAGTAATTTGCACAATTCTCATTTTAATACAAGGGCTGTTTCCCTTGGGTCTGACACATTTCCTCTGTAATAATTATCATTAACTTTTTACTGTAATTGGGAATAACTTCAAGTTAACACACCCTGGCTCTCACAATATATTTTGTCATCTCTGCCTAGAACGTGAACACCCAGAAGCAAAACCTCTTTTTTATACCTTCTATGCTGGTAATTTAACATTCAGTGCTTACAGTGGGTTTCCAACCAGCAAAGACATCATGTGAAAAACAGTTAGTTCGCTAAGCTGCCTCCTGTGTTTATCAGCTACCTCTACTGACTTCAGTGACAAAGACTAGACAGCCAGAAGCAGCGTTAGCGAAATTCTGTTTGCACAGCTCTAATGCTGCTAATATTCAATACAAGTGCTCCTTTGCTCCAAGTCCAGCTAGATGTGGAAAGTAACCTCTCAAACTCACAGAGTGATGTAGATGTGAATCATCAGGAGTCTGTCACCGTCTGGCATGAGCCACTTTTCCGTATGTTACTGAATTTTAGTTATCAATCAATCACTTCCCCTTTCTTCACTGTCCTCCCTCACTTACTGCCACATACACATAAAATGGACTGCAGACAGAAGACAAATCTCTCTTTCAGGAACCTGTTCCAGAAACATATTTATTCTTTTTAATTTTGTACTGGTAATAATACACACTGGTTGTCCAGCACCCCAAGTGTTCTCCCACCCATAAAAAAGCACCTAGAAACAACACGTACTGCTATGAAGGACTATCCTACACTGCCTCTGAACAGGAACGTGACCGCAGCAAAACACAGCCCATCTGAAAAGCAAGCGGGGTCATTTCCCCAGCCAAGGGCTGGCTCCTCGGGGCACTAGGCCCCCATGCTCCACCAATGCATCCCAAGGCCTGTCAGCCAAAACCCTCAGCTGAGTTTTACTTGAAAAAGTACACGCTGATTTTTTAGAGAGCCTTGTTCACTGCTGATGGTCTGAACTGGAAATCAATGCAGCGCATACATAATGTGCTTAGCCCAGCTTTCCTTGCTGCTAAGTAAGCTGTTTGTCACAGCATTAAGCTTACAAGCAGTCTTCAAGAAATGAAAAGACTAACACGACCATGACATAGGCATGTAATGTCGTGGTAAGGATTGTATGGGAGAAAGTAAATGATCTGCTGAAAAACCAAACATGGAAAATAGCTTTCAGGCATGGTTGCTACTCAAGGAAGCAGAAGAAAATACGAATCCAAAACCTTGCATTTCTGTGGCTGTCAAAAAATATGACAGCTTATCAGATCACCTACCGAGGCAGCGGATACCACGATACAGATTTCACCAGCAGCTCTGCAGACACCAGCCATCACCTCCAAGTGATGGTGATTCCAAGTTTCATCTTACTCTCATTCAAACTCTTAACAAGTCCAAACTCACAGCACAGGAGCAATAGGCCAGAGGCTTCTCTTAACGCCAAGGGATGGTGACGTAGAAAAAAGATCACACTTATTAGCGATGTAAAGCTCTTGACTTCTTGCCTTCTTGTACTATGTATTTATTAGTCCACTTCAGTTTAAACAATGAGGAAATGAAAAAGTATTTGTGTATGAAGACCATATCATGAAAAACCGCAAGACAGTAATAGGAATGGAAATACTTTGATAATTAATACTTGCACCATGGGAACACATAGAGCAACCGTAACAACTATTCCTGAAAAGAAGAGCACATAAATGTAACAGAAACTTAAGGAAAGCAAACGGAATACTATCTTTTTAAAAAAAGATAAGTGATCCAAGTAATCACCAGCCTGAATGTTAATTAGCTTTCCTAACAAAACAAACATCACAAGAAAAATTGCCCTCACAAAACATTCAGAAGCAGCAGCAGCGTACCAGCACCCTCGACTGCTTCGAAGCCAGTGCTGCAGTGTACGGAGGAAGAGGAACAGATCTACACTTTGATTCTCTTCTGCCCTGCAGCTGAAGTAGTAATTTACACCCACGCAAAATAATTACAAAACCTACTGTGATTTGTTCGTATGTTATTCCCGCTGTGCACATGACTGTTAGTACTCATACATGCAAATATACGCAGCTAACATATGTGTAGCTCCACACACTGTTCTCTGGGCTGGTGCGAGCATTCCTTGACCAAGGATGCTGAGATCCCGCGCTCAGCAGCAGGGCGAGCGGCTACATCAGCTCTAGCAAACTGAGAAAGTCCTGCTCGGGCTCCATGCCACACAAATGACAGCTGGAGGTAACTTGTGTCTGGCCAGAATGTAGTGGAGACAGACTTATCTTCCGCATGCCTTAATAATGCCGTTTAGAGATGCCCCTCAGAAGCATGGCAGAAGGGACTGCAGGGCAAAGTAAAGGCCTTTTTCCCCTGTAGCATCAGTTATGAAGCTGAAACTGGTAATTATACTGGGGGATAATTAGCATTCAGGCCCGCTACTGACAGACTTAACTCATTTTTTATAGATGGGAATGTATGACATGTGCAGTCCTGGAGACAGAAAGGTGGGTGGAGAGGAAGTTTTAAGACTGTTGATTTTACTTGCGCAAAACATGCGTATGTTGTACCAATACAACACACCATGGCTTCTGCTGCTCGCTGCCCTTACCTCTACCTATGGTTTGCACTCAGCTGTGTTTCTGTGCCTTTTTCCAAAGTGCCCTTCCCAGGGAAGCGCTGTCAGCTGTGCATGCTGCTGTTCACAGCAGTTTTGCAAAATGCCTCCAAGAGGCAGTTGGTTGGTTCTTCTTACTCACGTGCCTAGAGCTAATACGCAACCAAAACAGTTTTCTTTAGACTGCTAAGCACTGCAGGGTACTGTCACACACTTATTTCTTCTGCCTTCGTCTGTAACATGAAGCTTTGTCCACCATTGGGGTCATTTCAGCAGTTCAACGCTCACGCAGTTAGGAAAGCAGCAGCACCTTATTTGTACTGGGCACTGATAAGGTCGCACCTCAAGTATTGTGTTCAGTTTTGGGCCCCTCATGACAAGAAGGACGTTGAGGTGCTGGAGCGTGTCCAGAGAAGGGCAACGAAGCTGCTGAAGGGTCTGGAGAACAAGTCTTATGAGGAGCAGCTGAGGGAACCGGGGTTGTTTAGTTTGGAGAAGAGGCTGAGGGGAGACCTGATCGCTCTCTGCAACTTCCTGAAAGGAGGGAGTAGTGAGGTGGAGGTCAGTCTCTTCTGCCAAGTAACCAGTGACAGGACGAGAGGAAACAGCCTTGAGTTGCGCCAGGGGAGGTTTAGATTGGATATTAGGAAAAATTTCTTCACCGAAAGGGTTGCCAAGCATTGGAAGAGGCTGCCCAGGGAAGTTGCTGAGTCCCTATCCCTGGAGGTACTTAAAGAACGTATAGATGTGGCACTTAGGGACATGGTTTAGTGGTGGACTTGGCAGTGTTAGGTTTACAGTTGGACTTGATGATATTAAGGGTCTTTTCCACCCTAAGTGATTCCATGATTCCCCAAGTCAGCTGCCTCCAAGATCTGCAGTTCAACCTTCTCTTGCCACAAGATCTATAAAACCCACTGGAGAGAGCAAGATACTTAATTTCATAAGGATGAAAACAGTTCTTCCAGAACACCAGCAGGACCCATTATTAAATGACTTCTCCAACTGAAACCTCCAGTTTCCCATTTGGTGATTGAATTTTCCCTCACCCTACTGAAACCCTACTTGGCCTTTACATAAGTGCCAGAACCAGCTGTAATCATTCTTCCAGAATGAATCTTCTCTTCCTCAGCATCTCCTACAGAAGATGGGCCAAGAAGCTACTTTCAAACCCCCATAACTGATGTCAGCATATTAAATGTTTTACTAACTGGATTAAATTCAAATCACAAAACAAAGACCCATGTTGTTTGAACTCCAGGGGTACCTACACCCTGAACAGGTCATGACCTTTGGCAGGAGCCCCCCACCTGGCCAGGGCACCCATCACCAGCAGGACGAGGAGACTGGGGAACGCCTGGGAGCCAGGACACAGCAGTGCCCAGGCTCCAGCCCACCCAGCAGGCTCCATGGGCAGCCTCTGGAGCAGCTCTGCCAGCCACGCACCAACTCCAAGCTCCCTGGCCTGTCCCCTTCCCAAGTCAGGGCATGTCTCACCCGTGGGCTCTGCAGGGAGGGATGGACATGGCAGTGAAGGGGTTGGGGGTGGGCTGCCTGCAGGCGGGTGGTGACTGGGGACCTGCTCTGCTCCTAGCACCCCTCGCACTCGGGAGGCGACGGTGGAGCTCGGGCACTGGGGCAGAAACCCAGGTCTGCTCAGCACACACCGCCACAGCAGCCTCCCACAGAGCACAGCTCCTCCACGGCCCCTCCAGCCCCACCTGGCTGCCCCCACCACCCTATTTCAGGTCTGTCCAGCCCTGAGGGTGCAGCCAGTGTAGCAGGCTCTGGACAGCCACAGACACCCCTGGCCCTGCCAGCTTACGCTGAAACAACCACCCATGACACGAGAGGACTCAGTCTGCTCCCAGCCAGACGGCCTCAGACCTCTGCCCCAACACATCCTGGCACTGCTCGCGCTCGCCCCATGCTTCCAGAGAGGCACAGCAGCACTCGCCTCCGGCACCCACGGCCAACGATGGCATGAGGTCCAGAGACCAGCACTGGACACTCGCTGCGACAGTCCCATTCACCTGCCAGTCCCAAACCTTTCTCTCAAGGAAGGTGGCTTCTCATCAGAGTGTCTTCACTGAGGACAGCTTCCCATAAAGAACACGCTGCAGACTTTCACCATGTTGGTCCTGCTTAGATGCACGTCTGCCTAGCGCTGACGGGTTACCCCACAGAGGGCAGTCCACCGTATTCTTCAGCTGTTTAACAATAAATTCCCCTCACTGTTAAAAGCATTCACATTATTGCCAAAGTGACAGTATTCGGCGCCCAGCCAGCAGACTCCAGCCTGTCTGTGCCTGCCGGCTGCAGGAGCCTGACATGACCCGCAGGTACGAGGGGCATCTCCCTGGCCTCATGTTGTGATCAGACCAAGCTCACATGGGTAAGTGAGCAGTAAAACAGCGATCACAGCATTTCTGTTCTGACTAGATGATTTGCATCACATTTTTAGTCCTCATTCTTACAAAGTGTGTTTCTAGCAGATGTCTCACAAGGGTTTGAATTACCCTTCTCTGTAATCTTAGCACAAGTCACGAGTTACTTTGCTGGAAGAGTTACAGGCAGCTGAACTCCAGGCACGCAATCCGAGAGAAAATGCCACCACAAACCAAGAGCACATGCTGCATTTGATCTTCAGGACACCAATGGCATAAAGACCTTATAGCAGCCTTCCAGTACCTGAAGGGGGCCAACAGGAAAGCTGGAGACAGACTTTTTACAAGGGCATCTAGTGATAGGACAAGGGGTAATGTCTTTAAACTGAAAAAGGGTAGATTTACATTAGGTATTAGGAAGAACTTCTTCACCGTGAGGGTGGTGAGGCACTGGAACAGGTTGCCCAGAGAAGCTGTGGATGCCCCGTCTCTGGAAATGTTCAAGGACAGGTTGGATGGGGGCTTTGAGCAATCTGGTCTAGTGGAAGGGGTCCCTGACCATGGCAGAGGGGTTCCATGATTCTATGATCTTTGCAAACATTTGCCCAAGGACAGTTAAAAAA
>VZTL01050825.1:0-12344 GCA_013400535.1 Scopus umbretta | reverse complement strand
CAATGTGTTCTTGCAGCCCAGAATGCCAATTGTACCATGGGCTGCATAAAGNTGTTCTTGCAGCCCAGAATGCCAATTGTACCATGGGCTGCATAAAGAAAAGCATGGCCAGCAGGTCAAGGGAGGTGATTCTCCCCCTCTACTCCACTCCCATGAGACCCACCTGGAGTACTCAGTTGAGATCTGTGGCCCCAACATAAGAAGGACATGGACCTGTTGGAGTTAGTCCAGAGGAGGGCCATGAAGGTGGTCAGAGGGATGGAGCATTTCTGCTATGAAGACAGGCTGAGAGTTGGAGTTGTTCAGCCTGGAGAAGAGAAGGCTGCGGGAACACCTTATAGCAGCCTTCTGGTACATGAAGAGGGCCTACAAGAAAGCTGGAGAGGGTCTTTTTACTAGGGCATGTACTGATAGGACAAGGGGCAATGGCTTTAAACTTAAAGAGGATAAATTTAGATTAGACATGAGGAAGAAATTCTTCACTATGAAAGTGGTGAGGCACTGGAACAGGTTGCCCAGAGAAGGTGTGGATGTCCCATCCCTGGAAGTGTTCAAATCTAGGTTAGATGGGGCTTTGAGCAACCTGGTCTAGTCAAAGGTGTCCCTGCCCATGGCAGGGGAGTTGGAACTAAATGATTTTTAAGGTCCCTTCCAACCCAACCAATTCTATGATTCTTTTATATCCAAATTTATGTCCTGTCTCTAAACCTCCCCAAGCCAACAAGAATCACAAATATTATTTGATCCTAACTTGACCCTGTTGCTTTAAGGTGGCATAACCTTTTCTGATTCACCCTGGAATAACCTCCTTATGCCATAGAAATCAATCCTCATTCATGTTTTGAAATACACATTCAAGTTTGGCCCCTGTTCCTCATATAGAGTATGGACATCTAAGCTCTGCTCTATGTAAAATCATACCTAGCCAATATATTATTTTCCTAGCTGGAGCTTTCATTCTGCGACTACTATGATGTCTCCCATGAAAATTATGTAACATTATTTACCTTTTTCAGTTAGAAATCATCTTGTCACGTGGTAATGAAATGTCTTTCAAAATCCAAGCTGCTATGCTGACACTGTAGTTGGCATAGTCATCCATGTTTTCTGCCCTGCTATGAGGTCACTGATACAATTTTACATTACAGGATCCTTCTATGTGCTTTTTGGTTTATTTTAAAAATTTTACTAAGTGCAGAGTGAATACACATCTGCTGTCTTTTCATAGTTTGATTCTGTAGTATCTTGTAGGGCATTTTTTTATTTGTCCACAATAAATATACATGGTTGACATCTGAATCATATTTTGGAAGCAACTTTTGAGAGGTTGAGAGAAAATGCATCTGAGCAGCTTGTGAGCCAAATCTGCTTCGAATTAACTAATAACTTTTCCTATAATTAAAGCAGTGATCAGTAGTTTCTTCATAATCTGAGGAACATTTTGTTCTTTTCATATCAGAACTCATGATTGCGAAGCAGAGCTAGCATTTTTGTCTGACATATTGATACGCATCTGGAAATATAGCACATCTGCTTGAATTGTGTCTGGCTTGTTGGGATAATAGAAGCCAAGTAATGGAGATTCACAGAGCACTCTGCTGATTTAGGACCTTGTCATGTTCATCTAATCTTTGCATAATTACATTATCATAAAGAAATGTTCATATAGCTGATAAACTTCATAATTATTCTGTGAGTCCAACAGCCTCAGTTATCTGTGTGTTTATGTGTGATGCCTATGGTATCCATTAGTTGGCAGTTTAAACATTTCTGTCAGGTGATTTTCTTTCTTTTATGTGGGTGCTTTCTTTTTATACATATTTTCTTCACTGTAAACTGGATCAATAGAATTGAAAGTGATATTTTCTTCTTAGGCTCTTCACATAAGCTTTCTTCGTATCTCATGGTATTCTGCCTAAACTGACATTGGTATTAGCATGTCATTAGCTATTATATAGACACCCTCAATATCTCCAAAAGTTTCACTGATTTTTTTTAAATGCATCATGAGTTTCAAGTCTTCATTTATTTCAAAAGGCAGATGAGAAAGCATGTATGTGCCCCAGGATGTACTGAAGTGTACAGTTCAGATGATTCATCATCTTATCTGACTTGCCAATATCTGTTTCTCAAATTTAGAACAGTAAAATACGTTTTACAGTCTTGTCAGGCCTGAATATCTGGTGGGGAAGACAGAGCAAACTGTCTTAATACAGTCCTGCAAAAATCTGTGGGATCCAGTCAAATCCTAGTTCCCACAGTCCCTGTTTTCCTCTGCAGGCAGTTAAGCCACAGAAGGCACCAATGAATGCTTCCTTTCCTAGCTGTAGAAATTCACACCTAAATCCATCTGCCACTGTAAAAAGACACATCAGAGCTGTATGGGGGGGCCTCATATATCAGAGATAGCTGATATAGTGATATGCAACATTTCCCCTGAAACTCTTTTATCCTTCTAGTCATGTCAGTGCAGAGGGCAATGATTTGGGGAGTCCTGATGTTCAACATGTCTGTTCCTTTTACTAAGTTAGGTTTAGATGCCAGGTAATTGCCCTGTAGGGTTAAGAACCATCACATGGTCTTCTTTTACAAAGATGACTGTTACATTTGGGTTTTATTTGTTTGTTTTCATCTACCTCTGCATTTTTCTTGTGGATATGGAAGTGCTATTCAGATTTTAGTCTCAGGCTTCTTTTTTGGTATGTTTCTGAGACAGGAAGAATTCTTACCAGTGACACAGCTGCCACCTGTAACACTGTAACAGTTAGCACACTCTATAGTGGTGTTAATAGGAAAACATAACCCCCCTCATCTCTGTAAGAAACCTGTACCTGAAGCCTTTGAAAATGCCAGCTAATGACAAAGTAATTTTGACCTATGACATTCTCAGTTTCTCCAAGTCTCCTCCTGTGGCATATTGTACCCTACAAGCAGTGGAATATGGACTGCAGGCTATTCAGAATTAAACACCCATTACATGGATGCCTGCTTTTGCAAGTTATGGACTTGTTGACTGAGGATGTCTCTTATACTTTTTTGTTCTTATATATAGGATGCATCCTCTAAATTTAAGAGTCATTTCTTGTAGCAATGAGCTGTGCACTCTGACCTTCTTTTTATGTTGGAATACAGTATACAGTACCAGAAGATAAGATTGTACTCACTTATCATAGAATCACAGAATTATTAAGGTTGGAAAAGACCTCTGAGATCATCTAGTCCAACCATCAGCCCAACAACACCATGTCTAATATNTCCGCAAACTTACTGAGGGTGTACTCAATCCCCTCATCTAGATCATTGATAAAGACATTGAAGACAATATGTTCATCCAAAGATCTGTGGGCTCTTTTCCTGGATGAATTAGCCATGTTATACACAAAGGAAAGCAATAAATTGTTCTGCATTTGTAATATATTGTTCCAGAAACCTGGTTAGTTTTTTGGGGTTTTTTTGGTTTTTTTTTTTTTTGAGATACATCTGCAACTGAACTTTCACTTGCCACGCTATGGTGATTTTGTCTAAAGGTACATACAATTTTTTTCTTGTTGATCATGAGGGACATGAAACCACACGCTGTACTTTTGCAAAGCCTTCATAATCTACCCATTAGTTCTTTCTCAGTGGCACTGTATATTACACTACCTTTGAGTAAGACAATTTCAGCATTTCAAAAGTTCTTTCAGTCTTATTTTGTATCTTTTCGCTGCACTGATGTTATATGCTTTTTGATCTGCATTTTCTCCTAATAAGAAGACTAAAAGAGTAGTTCAAGTACACAAGTCTCTTGTAAGATTATTTTGAAAGCTTGTGTAAGAAATCATCCAAAGTGGAAAGCAATTTGAGTTGATTCCCCTAATAAGGTGTTAGAACATTCAAAATTTCTTCTTATGCTGTTTTAAGCAGGAACGATTGTGTTAAGTCACCATCTCTTTTAATCAGATCCTTTTGTAGCTGTAGATGTTATTTCACTTGTCCGCAAGATGAGGGGAGATAATTATTGTCTGACAACCGCTCCACATTTTGATTCTGTAAAAAACCCCAAACATCATGTATTTACTGTGCCTTTAATAGAACATTTGCTCCGTAATAAACAGTGGCCACTTTATGTTATGCTATTTTTTGCTACACTTTGTATAATACTTATCTCAGACTGAAGTCTCAAGATGAGCTTTCTTTATTAGATAGATAAGATTTATTAGACAAATTTAACTTTAATATGTACTAGTCTTGTACAATCATTCTGTTTTAATCCTGTCAGATGTCTTTGTCTTATTCTACAGACATAATTCTGAGGAATTGATCTAAGGAAAAATATGCATGTAAAAGGAAGTTTTTTCTTGTTATTCTTGAAATTATCTCATAAGTAGTTAATCAATTAGCAAATAATTTTATAAGTAATTTCCTATCTTATAATTAGAAAATTTATGTAAAGAACAATTTTATTTTATAATTGTTGTGTAAAACATGTCTTTAAAAAACTCTTATTTTACAGTGAATGAGTGACCAAATGAGATCACTTCCAAATGAAAAGGATTAAAATATTTTTTTTAAAGAGTAAAGGAGGTTGTAAAATTTTTCTATAATGTATGTTAAGAGTCTTTAATATAAAAGCAAATATGAGCCTAAGATAGAGTTTTGTGAGGTAAACATAAATATATGTTTAGATTTAACCCTCAGAATTGTTTCTGTTTCTGATATAACTTAGCATAGAGAATTTTGTCAAGAAACAAGATAAAGACAGTTTAAAATACATCCTTGTGAAAAAGGTATATTCTTACATCACTCTGGGAATACTGAACTATGGAATACAAGAGTTACACATATGTATATATTTAGTTTGCATTATAACAATGGATATATATTTAAATTTGTATCTTTATTAACCTAGGAATAAAGAACTACAAGAAATAGTGGAGATGCAAAAAAGAACAGGCATTAATTAGGAAGGTAAGTAGGTACATAGGTATGTAGATATCGAGAGAGCAGATCACCCATTTATCCCAAGAAAAGATGAACTAAATCTCAATAGGCATTTCAAATATTTTTACAAAATGTCCCTGTGCTGAAGAATCCACAACCTTAAGGGTAAATCAAGTATAATATTAACAAATAATTTTAAGAAATACTCAGAATAAGCTAATCTGGGTGAAAAAAAAGTTTAAAAGAAACCTAGCAACATACTTTTGGAAATTTTATAAGGAATTTTAACTTTTGGAAAAACTTTTCCCTCCATATCAGAATGTATTTTGCTAAGATACACATGCATTGCCCATAAATGTAAATTGCACAGTAAACATGAGCCATACAGAATCTCTCCATTTGTCTTACCCTGGCCTGAGTTGAGTTTAGTTTATTTCAGCTGTAATAAAACCTGTCTGAGGGTCAACTGGTTATTGTCAAACCTGCTTTAGCTTAAGTTCTGTGGGTACTATGATGTATAGTATGTACAGTATGATGTATGTTAAAGGTCTAACAAACCTAGAAAGTCATTGTGTAGTAAAAAATGGCCCATTACGTAACTTGAGTCTATCTAGGAAGAAATTAAAAGAAAGCAAATTGTGCAAAGGAAACAAAAAATAACCCCAAGTGGACACCAAGGCTGAAGAGGAAGAAATCTCCAGTGTCAGTACTGAACTCCTAGAAAATAATCTTTTATAATATCTGGAGGTATTGATGGCATAAAGGAAGATCAAATATTACTCAGGAATATCACAACACTGAATTGTCCTTTCCTAACTGGAACGGATAGCAAGGAAGAAAAATGTGGACGTTATTGATCATGGAACAAAAAAGAAATAAAAAAGGGAAAAACATGATTCAGCTTTAAAGAAAGACTTTCTCTTCATGGCCAAGATACCTTTAGGTAGACAAGTATCAGACAAAGTATCAGTATTGTTATACAAGACATTGGTAAAGCCACTGTACTGTTTACAGTTCTGGAAAAGCATGATGAATAAAGATGAATTCAAATCAAGCAAATGCAAAGTCAGTCTTTTCAGAATATTAGAGAATCTATTACAGCTCATTAAAAAAAAGATAATTAAAAAAAAAATTCTTGACTCAATTACTTTTGCAAAAGAAAGAGTAGGAGGAATATGTTTGTTCCCTTTAAATATATGAGGGGAAAAAGGAGAAGAAAACAAATATTTAAACTAAAGGGCTAAATCTGGGATAAGAAAAAAATTCATACAAAATGGGCAGAAGTATTTTTGGCTGAAATTAAAACAAATTTTCTCCTATTAAATCAGTGAAGTTTTCTAGCACAGTTTTCCTAAACATAGCAATCCATGAGACCTCATCTTCCATTCCCCATGTTTTTTAATCTCTCTTCTGTTGGCTTCCCCCCACCTTTCTTTTTTCCCCTGTGTATTTTTTCAAAGGTAAAAAATAACTAAGGATTTGGGGGTTTATGAGAAAAAGTTTCTGCTACCGAATGTGAAACTGGACTATAGCCATTTAAAAACAGATGGAAAACAGATCTAAATATATCCAGGAGGCTAGAAATTCTGAAAAAGCAAAACCCAAAATATTTCAATTAATACTAAATTCTAAATAATACTTTAACAGTTTCTTTGTAATATGTCCACTATACTTGTATTGCACCGTAAAAATAAATAAACCACCAAAATTTCCTCTTCTTCTTTATCACTGCCCTTAGTTATTTGTCTTTTAATATTAATTTTATTTAACTTTTCATTTACTTTAATATTTTTGTACATACTTTGCACAGTGCTTCACACTTACGTACATTCCAAATTAATTTTCTGGAAGAAGCTGTGATTTGCATTTGATAGTGATGGGTAAAGATCTCTGTCACTCCTCAGTATCCTGACATCTATATCAAGAAACAAAGCAATGAAATTTAAAAACACTCACCTCCTCCTCATTTTCAAACAACAAAATATCTGTGTGGATGAATTGTTTTCTCAGTTCTCTCCTTTTGTTAATCCAAATCTTCAGCATCATTCTACCTCTCAACATGCCAAGGCTAAAAGGTAGTACAAAGCCCTGTGGCCAAGATGTACAAAACAAGATAGTAATTTATAACCCTAAAATGGTGCAACTTGAATTTCTTTAACAGACACCATTTTCTCTAACCTCAGTTCATGAACTATGAACCAGCATTTAAAGTCTGTATTGAAAAAAAACTGAGTGCATGTGTTTGTAAAATACAATGCTGACAAAATCTTTCCATTTCATTAGGAAATGAAGAGGAGGCAAGACAACACCTACGAAAAATAAACAGAAGTGGGTTTGGCTCACTTGTATCCAACATAAAAGTCCTGGATGTTGCAGGTTCAAGCCTATTGATGGTAATTTTTAATAAGCCCTGCAATGTTTGCAAAAAAATAGATGGTAAAGTCTTCTAGAAGAACAAAATGACCTGGGTAATCAAGGTTGGTAAGATTCAAATCACTTTTAGACAAATTAATAGCCAATTAAACTAATTTAAAAAACCAAAGGATTGGCATCTGTGTCTATCAATTTGATATTATGTAAAAGAAGTCCTGGAACACAAATTTCACATGATTATATGTCAGGAGTAGAAACTTGACTGGCTAAGGTAGCTGTCCATATGTAAATTTAATCAGACTGCTGCAAGATTTTTAATGTAGTACACCATACAATGATATACATATTAAATGAAATACCTAAATATATATTCAATGGATTAAGAACACAGTAACATGGAACTCTTAAGAAGACCAGAGCCAACAAGAATAATATTCTTGAATTAATATTTTTGTTGGTAGGTTTGACAGATACTATTCAACATTTTCACTAGTGAGCTGCAGTGAATATGAAAATATAACATGCAAAATTTCTGGATTGTTTCACAGTAAGTGCAGATGATGACAGAGGAATCCTGATTGCTTTGTAGTCTTGATCTAGCTGACAAAATGTTTAATATGTACATCTGTACAACAAGAAGGGAGAACACATTTTAGGAATGGGAAGCACAAGACAGGAAAAAGTAACTACTGTAGGTGAGATATAGGTTTGGAGCTCCATTGTGGCAAGGGAGAACTCAGCAGGCAGGAGCCTGCTGTCACACTTCCCTCTTTGTAGTGCTGGATGCTGCCAATGACAGAGAAATATTCTACTGGCAGTATGAACAATGAAGCTTCATCCTATCTTCCAAGCAGTCATTAACCAAGTGCTCAGTTAAATTCCCTCACTCTAACAGTTGGTTTTGCTACCAGATACTCAGCTGAAGTGTCCAATGACCTAGTACAGGTCAGTCAGCAGCAATGGAAGAATGACATGATCATGTGTGTGAGGACATGGTTTGCAGATGTTCAGAGGAGAAGTGTTCTCAGAAGTGTTAACTATGTCTGTCATTCCAATAGGATGTTGATTCTAAAGGAAAATGATAGCAAATTATAACATTCATTAATGGATGTATGGTTTAACATTTGATCCAGAACATCAAACTCCTAGGTTTTGAAGTGGAGATCCTGAGGGATTCTTACTCTGATGTCTGTTGCAGTGAAGAATGCAATGAGGACTGAAAAATTCAAATTCCCTATTAGAAGACCTGAATAAAAATTGTTCTACTTCCATCAAAAATAGAAGGAGATATGGAAATGCACCCTCTCCATAGGTCAAAATGCATCTACCATTGTTCCAGATGGTGGACTTGTATCTTCCTCTGACTGAGGGAGCATAAAATATGTCAGACAGATACCTACTTTTTCAATATCTTAAAAGCTCAATAAGGGAAAAAATGAAGGTACATACGGGAGGAAACATTTTAGAAGGGACAGAGTGCTGCAAAGCTGTTTCTGCAGCAGCTGCAGCACAATGTACTATTAAGGCATTTCCCAGCACATGGGCTTTCATTCTACAGTAGCAGATAGATGCAGTTTATGGACATGTAATATATGTATTTTTGTAGGCTAGATTTACAGAGTATCATTTATGTTAAGCCAAAGATCCAGACACTGATATTATCTAACAAAGAAAAATATTGTACATATAATAACATAAATTTTAATCTATTATATAAATGGATTTCAAGCAGCACTAGTTGACATTATTAAACTCCATTCATGGACTTGTCATTGCAGTTTCCATAGAAACTACTATTGCAAAAGAAAATGGAGAAACATGATTGAGAAACATGGGAAAAAAAGAAGAAAAATAAAATACAATTAGAAAAGTACATCATTAAAATCAGCAAGTTGTAATTTATCAACATTAGAGCCTCAACCCAGTGAGCAATCTTTGTACAGAAATCCTGTCAAAGTCAAAGGCAGTTGTGTCAGACACCGTTGCATCAACTGCTTTGTTGTGAGTGGCATTAGATTATTTAGGGAACTCTAGTCAATTCAAATGTTATATTAGTACAGTCTCTTAACAGAGGGTTTTGTTTGTTTGTTTGTTTTCCTTGGGAAGGAAGTAAAACAATTACATCCTAGGGCACAGAAAATACATTTGAGTTTTATACAGGCAGTGTCTCCCAAGTTTCTACTTCCTTTCTGAATGAATTGACTTCACATGAAAATATAATTCTGACTTGTCTTCTCATTTAATCTTCTGTATACTTTATCCCTATAATACACTTCATTTAAAACACTTCCTTGTTGTTTCACTTCATTTATTTGGCATAATAGAAATAAAAGTTCTATTTAGTACATGTTACAGTGATGAAATAAGTCCCAGCTTTACAATAAAACCAGAGGTATTTATTATGTAATGGTAGCTCTTTGTACCACTGGAACATGCACTAAAAATGTCATTGGTTTATTTATTACAATATGATATTATCAGTCCTGTATTACTTACAATCTGAAAATACTTCCAAAGTGTATTGCCAGAGCCTCAACTGGTTATGATCTGAAATGTGTATTAGGATAATACAGAATTGTTGGAAGGGAAGAATCTGTTTTCTGATGGTTTCTCTGCACATGTTTAAATTCTGTACATCTTACAGCTACAGTACATGAGACACTTTCATTTTTTTTTGATCTGTAATAAAAATAATTTTTAATTCTAAAATTGTGAAAAGAAACACAAAATACTTTAAAAAAATCAAATGGTACACTTATCATTTCTTAGTAAAATAGGACCTGATATACAAGAATCTCACTGCAGACATTAATTCTTGCATTTTTATTGGGACTGGAACATGGGTTTTTGTTTTCAGATGGAAAAAACTGTATTTAAGTCCCAAGTGATTTATTCAAAGATGTACAGTGTCTTAACTACAAAAAACCCTGAATGCAACTCATGAGGGCATTAGACCCTAGTGTTCCTCACCTTATCCATAACTTAAAATTGTAACCAAATAATACAGACCAAACTCAATTATTTCTGTAATCAATTGAATTACCTTGTGTGAACTGATTTGGGGTCAATCGTTTCCCCCCGCCAGATCTTTTTGAAGAAGGCAGGTGCTGATGTATAGTATGATACAGAATAAAAAAGGATTATATTGTAGTTGTACTATGCCAGGGTCATTGCAGAACAAAGGAAACATATAAGACTGCACATGCAAACTATCTCTGCAATTATGATGGTCAGCCAGACAGATGCTATAATAGATAATCTCTTGAGTACAACAATGTATTCAATGAGGCACATAACACACAATCTGCATGTAATTAACTTAAAATTTATTCTAATAACTATAGAAAGTTTATTTAGGAGCTGTTTGGTCCTTTTTTTCACAGGGCTCCAATGCATGACAACTGTCAGTCAATCTTTACTTCCCTTCTGATTGCAAATAGTACTTTTCTTGAGTTTGTAATATTTTTCATTGGAACTGTCTTTACAAATTACAGCCTAAGAAAAATTCTATCAATTAGGCACAACCAGTTCTTTGATTTTACAATGGTAGCATGTAAAATTACTATGTCATAGTTCAACCCACCAAAGTTGATGAAATAACAGATATGTGGAAAGAAAAGATAGCAAATATTTAACATGAAAATCTCAGCCAAATAAGTATTCTATCTGTGTATATTTTTATTGTTCTGTAAACTATATTTTAATACATTGTCACTATGGTCTGGATAATTAAGTTCTAATCCATGTTCCAAGGTCCAACATATAGAAAATATTCTATTTATGAAAATATCTCCTTTCAGGTAGGAAAGAACTGACGACCTGTCACTACAGTAGTATTCTGTGTAGATTCATCAAACAATGATCTATAAATGCAAAATCTGTGTCCAAGGAATAATATTGAGTAAGCCATTATGTAATTGTTTCAGGTCACCTTTATTTAAAAAAGCACACTATATAAAACTATGTTTTCAATTATATTCTCTCTCTGTTATCTCTACCCCTTTAATTATACTTGGAGTACATAGAGTATTTGAAAGGAGAGGCAAAATCAGAAACTTGTGCTGGAGACAGTGGGAAACCTCAAGTCTTCTGAAAGTGTTCCTAACCTTTTAGAAATACCCAGAAACTGGGGTTTGGGAAATTTTTTCCAAAGGTGGGAGACAAAACACTGTTTCAGGGGGCAAATGTCCTTCAAAAATAGTTTTGGTCAAATGGTGAAAAGATATGCAAGGAGTTTTTACTGTATTTTGTTGCAGCACTACTGTTATTGAGCTGATAGCTGCTTTTGGTCTGACATGCCTAACCGAGATCTAATATCAAATACTAATGAGTTTTATGGTATTTAATATTGCAACTCCATAGCTCTCAGATGTTTCTACTTCTTTAATTTCTTTTTCTAAACTGCACTGAAAGTCACTAATTTCTTCTGGAATTCTTGGAAGCACAGCAAAGCTTGACAGTTTTACACCCTGAATCTTCAGGACGGTACAAATATAAAAGTGAAAAGAATTAGGTAACTTTGATAATTACTGTTTTTGGAATACTGCTACTGTATTTTTCTTGTTTTATTCATTCTGAAAGTTGAACTTTTGTTTCATTGCTACTTCAAGAGTGTATATCAAGAAGAATGGCTAAAGCTCATTTGTTTATTGGAAAATAAGCAATAAGTCCAGATGAAAAAATACTGAACAGGTGAATTTAATAATCAAGAAATAATCTGTTCCAGCCACAAAGCCAGAAGGAGCTTTTGAGCTAGTAAGAAAAAAGAAAAAGAAATAACACTGTGTGCTTGTTATTCGCTGTCCCCGAGGCTGAAAACCTTTTTGAAGTTTTGGGGTTCTATATGAGCCAAAATAGTAACAGTATAGAACAGAAACTACCTGAATTTTAATTCTAAACTAACAGCCAAGGTTTTACAAATCACTTGGGGCAAAATACAAGTAGTCAAAATGAAAGTTGGTCAAGGTTCAATATCACTTAAGGTAGTCTAGTGACTTCTATCATTTATTTTCCTGTAAATAAAGATTTATAGGTTTGGAGGTTTGGTT
>VZTL01050824.1:8899-31372 GCA_013400535.1 Scopus umbretta | reverse complement strand
TCTTTCGTATCACTGGTGGGTCTGAAGGGCAAAATCCGCTAACTCTGGCGATAAAGCAGAGACAACCAAAGCAGGTGAATTCTGGTCTGCATGTGAATGCAGACCCACTCCCTCTAGAGAAAGGAGCAGCTTTGCCATTTCACTCCCCAGTTAGTACAAGAGCACTGCAGAGCTCTGTGGGCTCTTTTTACGGATTCCATGCCATGTGCACTTGGCTTATTAATTAAAACATATTCTTTACTGTTTTCAATACATTAAATTGAATGCGTCTAATGAATATCCAGCTGCACTTTTCCTTCTTTATACATAATAATTTAGAATCATAAATTGCACTCGTTCCAACCCAGGAACATTTTGCCCATTATATGGCTGCTGGTGATAATGTATCAGACAGCAATAATGATGCTTGATTTTCATAAGCTGTACTAAATGGGAAGTGCTCAAAGCTACATGTTTTGATTAGCAGACTAAGCAAACCATGACATGAGAATCCTTATTTACATGGAATACTAAAGCTTCTTTCACAATGTGATTTATTTAGCCAGAGGGACAGTTTAAGTGTACCCAACCTGCTTTAACTGAGATCTAGATCATCTCAAGGTGGACACCTCCAATGCACAAAGCACTTGAATGATTGTCTAGTCTAAGCCAGATATGCAAAATTCTATGCTAAAATTCATTCTGTAGGTGACTTACCAAGAAAAGTAGTGTCTTTTTTAATGCTGCATGTGTAGAAGTTGAATCAAATACCGAGTATACTGTGGAGAGGTCTATACACAAAGATATTTTGTCCCAGATGAAAACTTCTATGTCTTCCATTCCTTTTCTAATGCTCCTCCACCTTTCTCTGCAGCCATCGTGTGTCCTTCATGCCCTCCCTTCACTATACAGCTAGACTTCTGTCGTTTCACAAGCACAATCCCTTCCTGATGCACCAAAAAAAGCAAACCAACCCATATATACATTCATTTGTGTACTCTGCGTTGTTCCTTCAGCTCCACCTATTGACATCCTAAAAAATGAGTGCTTTGGGACAGCAAGTTTCTTTCATCTGCACATTGCTCAACCTTGTACATGCACACAGGTGACCCATTCCCCTGACAAGGCTGTAGTTTAGCAGGTTGAGGGACAAGATTAGCAGGTTGAGGGACATGCCTAATCTCTGTGGGTTCAGGACAACTGATCAGACAAAGCTGTACTCTACCAAGTTTAAATGGAAATTCTTCTTCAGATTGTGGCAGAAACCTGGGCTTTAGCTAAGAAAAGTTGAATACAAGCCAACCCAAAGGAAGAACGGCCATTATTACCAGATGGTCTGGTTTCAAGTCTGACACAAAACCTCCTAAGTCAGTGGAGGCAATCAGGATAAACTATAAAGAAGTGAAGAAATGAAGTTGAAAGAGCAAGTAGACAGCTATTTGTCTGGTGAACAACACTCCTCATTCACCAGACTATGTTAAGTGAATGAAGAGTTCAAGGAAAACCTGACACAGTCAGCCATGAAAGAAGGATGGTAAAGAGCAAGCTAGCAGAGCTAGAAATTCTGAGAGATGAGCAACGGACTCAATTTGTTTCTCTCCGTTGCTGTTTGTGATTATATATTTTTCCTCTTTTCATTGTGAAAGACCTTTGTGGGCCAAGGGACACTAATCACAAATCAGTAAAATGTCAAATTGTGAAGCTTTTTTTTGTGACCCTTGCGAAGCTCTGAGTAGAGGATGTACATGGGGAAGGGAGGAGTTTGAGAGTGGGGGACCTGCTGGCAGACATCTAACAACCTGCCACAAGGTCCTCTTCACCTCTTCACCTAAGCCTCATGCAAAGTGTAACCGCACTTCAGTGCTCTTTCCCTGGGAAGAGCATGTTCACCACAGCATAGCTGGTAGGTCCCACAAACTTTGTACATTTGGTAATTCCATAGCTTGCCCTTCTTGGAGGTCAGGATGTCTGACTCTGGAAGAGCTTGTCCAGGACATGAGATGGGCAGAAGAGCAGCCTCATGCAGGGCACGGAGCACCGGGCCAGACCACATGAAATCTGAGCTCTCATTTGGTTCAAACTCACTACTAGCGGTTGACCTCAGCTGAAAAAGCACTTTCTCGTTTTATGTTGGTCCTATCACCTTTCACATGTAGCTTTTCTAAGCTCCCGTTCAAGGGGATAATCCCCATCTTACCTGGAGCTGTACTCACCCAAATAATTGTTAGCAAATAAGGACAGAAGGGAGAGAGATTCAACTTCCAGCAGTGTTATATTGCACCAGTCCATGCTGGGGAAGTCACCTATGGCTCAGTAGTCAGTCAGAGGTGGGGTGGCAGTGGGGTCTTCAGAGAGTTGCTCTAAAACGCTGAAAAGATTCATATTTTTAAATAACTTATTGATCCCTGGTTGGAAGGAACTTGTGAAGTGTTAAATATCATTATGAAACAAGGTCTTGGAAACTTTTTTCCAGTGATGTATTTGGTTTAAGGTTGGTTTGGTAAGTGGCCCAAACTACTGGATGTGCCTCTATAAGCATTAGTGAATATGACTCTGAGTGCTGATTGCATTCAGAGACACACTTACAGCTCTGCAGGTCTCCAGGCATTATATGAACCCTCCCAGTCTAAAAATTGATGTTGGCAGTCACAGAGAAATGGGCATTTCCATCAAGTCTGGTAGAAATATCTTGACAACAGCCTCTCCATAACTTGGCACTTCTGGTTCTAGAAACTAGAGATGGAAGTGGAGGGGGAAAGTAGGGATATTTTATTTCCATTAAACTTTAATGAAAGGTTCAGTTGGAGACAATCAACACAGTCAGAGATCGAGCAACATATCCATCATGGGAACTGATGGGCAACATTATAGCTTTTATCTTCTCTCCTATGTAGCTGAAGCTTATCAAGTAACTTGGCAAACCTTTCTGAACATAGCCTGTCACCTGGCTGGTTTACAGCCTGGCTTCTGCTCTGTAGTACCTAAAGAGGGAAAGGAGGTGGCCAAATTCATCTCCACGAAACTCAGCTGGGCTGAGGGGAGTTAGCACAGGGAATGAACCTGGCTTGCAGTTTGCTGTATCTGATATGAGACATGTGATCTGATAGGATGTGATGCAGCCCAAGGCTTTGCAGTAGTGTAAACAAAAATTGCATATAGGCATCCCAGGAATGAGGGGCAGAGCTGAGACCCTCAGGTGGAGGAAACCCTGGAGAACTGGATTTGCAGCTCCTCCTGCTGCCACAAGAATTGACTTCTCTTCTATGAGGGCTTGACATCTCCTGGGAGGAGATACGATCCCAGACACCCCAGTCTCTCCCCAGCAGCCATGGCAGCAGCCAGAGAGTCTGGCAAAAGCTAAATAGACAGGGACCAATGTCACACTGCCATCTGACCACTTACTATCATGCCCACAGAGCATGCTGTTTCCAGCCATCTATTTGCTTTATATCTGGCCCTATAGTGCCTGCAGCTTGAAACCGTTATGTCTTTGCTCACCACTTCCCTGCTTTGAATCACTCTGTCAGCATGTAGCTGCAGGAGCCACATTTTATGTTGAGCCGCTGCAGTCAATAAAGGAGACACGTCCACACCCTGGGCTCTTTGACAGAGACTTTTGCTCATCCTTGTAGTACTTATTTTGGATCCAGCATAAAAGCGGTTCCAAATGAAAGGCTTGTTTGAGTGGGAGAAGACACAGGAGATACTCAGACTGCTGGAGGGAGCATAGGCTGAGGACGCACAACGTCTTCTGTCTAGGAGAGCGAGCCCAGGAGAGAGCAGCACTCCTGCACGTTGCGCTCAGACTAAAAGATGCGGCTGCCTCTGTGTGGAAAGCCTGCCAAGGCAGCGCTCAGATACCAGATAAGGCTTGTCATTTTAAATAGGTACGGGGTGGGGTCCCAGGGCACTTTGCGAGGAAAAAACCATGCAGGCTGCACAGTTGGTTGAAGTCCAAAACCGCACTGCCTCTTTATACATGAGTCATGGATCTGTGGACTTGTTCCATGGCCCCACACTATTTCTGTATCGTTTCACACACATTTAGGAAACCAGTGCATAATCCCTACAGCTGTATATTTGCACTGTAAATTTGCCGGCTGGTTCGTTACCCGCCTCCTTCCACACACACACGTATATATATTTATACACAGTCTATGCCAAGGCTGCAAAACCAATTCACAACCAGCGCCTAAAATTAACATACACAAGTTTATCCTCTACCCTTAACTTTCTTCAGCATGACAGACAACTGCCCCTTGGGTCAGGTACAATACAGGGGCAGAAATGGTTTAGATTTTCATGTAGAAACGAGCTGTGAGGTTTTTTTAGGGGGGAGGAAGACAGGACATATTCCAGGAGTCTGCTATCAGAAAGATGTTCAAAACAACCAGTCCTTTCACTAACCTCCAATCTTTATTACTCCCCTTCCCCCATCATCTCCAAGTTATTATCTGTTTACCACATTTTTGAACTATAACAAAGAAAACAGAATGAAATCAATAGCCATCTTTACAGCTAGGAGGACAAAAAATGTTCAGCTCCCTGGTGGGAAAACTGGTTCTTTCTTTCTTCCTTTCTTTCTTTCTAATTTTAAACTTCACTTAAGGTTCAGTGATTGAACAAAAGCAGACAAAAAATATTGCAGTTATCTGACGTACAGAAGTGTAACACGAAGTCTGCTCATTATGGATAATATTTATGGCAGATCATAACATTAAATTACAACTCAGCCGCCTCAGCCAGAAATTTGTAACACCACACATGTGCTTCTAATTAAGGGCTTTTGAAGTTGCCCTGGATATTTATTTTCAAGGGATTTAGTGCACAGAACGATTAAAGTTTGCTCTTGTTAGGAGTTCTGTAATTTAAAAAAAAAAAAAAAAAGTGATTGCAAAAGGACCTCAAACTAATATATACATTCATTTTTGCATGAGTGTATATGTGCACATCTGTTTATATATATCTATAAAAAAATAAAAATGTGTGTGTTAACATAGATAAAATAATATATTAAGGAGAGGGAGACAAAGGGTCCTTTGTTTCAAATGTGGTCCCAGTCCAAAATTTGTGACCGTAATTTTGTTTATAGGAAATCCTTTATAATGCTAGTTTAGTGTTTCCATATGGAATTCTCATAGGACTCTTTTTTCCCCCCTCCCTTTTTTATTTGGATAAGGCAAGAGAAAAGTGAATGTACATTCCAAAGATGCATAGTCATTCCGGATCAAATTCAATGGATTCTGGCAAGAGTTGAAAAACACAGATGCAGTGTTTTAGGTCTCCTGCTGTGCAGCCTCCAGCCGTGAGTGTCTGGTTGAAGCACTTTGTAAAATCATGAAAACCCTATTAAATTCATGAAATATGATATACTGCATTTTCAAGCTAACTTTCCATTGAACTGTCCATGAAGATGGAATTTGGCTGGCTTGCTTATACAGTGAGTGTGCACACACACGCTCACCCCCTGTGCGCACCAATAGACACAACCAGGAGCTGCTGCAATCACTCAGAGGGGTCTTTTCCCTCCACTTCTACAGCTGAATCTTCCTCTCTAAACCAGCAGAGCCTGGATCAAAGCTCAGGAGTTCCCATCAAGCCTGCTCTACCTTTTGCACCCCCTAGTTCACCCTGCGACCCCCCGTACAATTAAAGTGCTGAAAAGGTCCTGATATTTAGGCGAATGGAAACTAACCTCCAACACAGCTGCCCCTCTTCCAAGTTAAAACAAAATCCCTTGCTAGGAAACTACCCAACTGAAAGCAGTCTGATATTCTTACTTCATTTCCTATTGGGTTTCACATAATAAAACCATCATATGTTTAGGCTTGGGTTTCTTTTCTCCTTTTTTAAATGAAAAAGTGAGAGCAGTCCCCTGAGGAGAATGGTCTTGCTGTTAAAATTGTCCTTGAGAAACAGGCAATTGCAGTCCCTTGCATGCCTGTCAGGGTGAGAGAAGTATGTATTTTAGTAAAACTAGTCTGCCCTTGCTTATTTATGTCTGGGCACCCACTTGGTTGAAAGATGTAATAAGTTTAATAAAATGTGCATGCACATGAGCTCGCTATACAACTGCGTGAGGTTTTCTTTACCTCCACGTAAGGCAGATGGAGCTCTCCCATAAAGTATGTTGTACTTCCAATTGTGTCTTTTATTCAAGGATCTGTAGGTATTTTAGAAACACTGAAATTCATAAAAGTTTGGGCCAGAAGGGACATTTCAGCATTCAGCCCGTGTAATGCAGACTGTAAATTTCATCCTGTAGCTGCTGTAATGAGCGTAGTAATGTTGACTTCCAGTTTTGAGATGAAGGCTTCAAGAGAAGAGGAATCCACTCTTTCCCTGGTAGTTTACTCCAACAGCTAATCAGCCCTTCTGTTAAAAACATTACCAGCAACAAATAACCCATGAAGTTTAAGATAATATTGCTAACAGAAGGATTTCAGTTGTATATCTGTGATTAAGACTGTTCGCAGGAGTCTTAACTCCAACCTTTTTCAGCAAAAATTATGATCATGTACTTCCTTTTCTCTCCATGATTCTCTCCATGATCCAAGTTCTGCTCCACCACCTCCACAGTTAATGTTTAAGATTTTGTATAGAAATGCACAGTGGTGATACTTAAATATGTCTTCATACTTTTGGTACAATCTTTCCCATTTCTGTTATGCAAGTTTTTTATCAGTGAAGGTTTGATGCTTATTAAGTGGGTGCATATCTTTTGATTAAGGTATTATTGCAAGCACAAAACCCATTCAAAACTGGAAGTTGCTTTGCAAGAGAAATATCCATAAGTTTGGCCATTTACTTAAAAATCCCATATCCCTCTGAACTGGAAATAAAGGCTTAAATTTCAGGACCACAGTGCATGTTTGACACATTTGCTGGCCTCAGACATGCAAAAACAGAGACAATAGGCTGTCTTCTATCTCCCATTCAAAATAGGAAGGGCAAAGGAATGCCACAAGTCCCTTAACTACTCACTTTTTTCTGTAAATAGAGTTTCAAACTTGAGCTTGTTGCAACAGTGTTGTTTGTGTAAGGGTTAAATGTGAATTCTCTTAGGTTCTGACCAGATTAATTACCTTCTGGAGCTGCCTGTATATCTTCATTCACTAAAAAGGAAGTCTAGTGTCTCTCATTCAGACCTCCTTGTCTTTTTAGACATTCATTTTGGGTGAGAATCCCATTTTTTTCCTTAAGAAAGCACATTAAAATGAAGACAATTGCTGAAGTGTTACTACAGCTGTGATTGTCTAAGAACATAAGCAAAAATGGAGATAGCAGAGATAAGAACTTCTTTTTTGTTGATTAGAGGTTACAGGGTGACATATTTCTGTAACGTGCTACCAGTGTCAAGGAGTCAGGTAAGTTACTTTACATGTCTTTAAATGTTATTGATATCATGATTCATACAATACTATACTACTCTGTGGTCTTCCAATTTCCTTTAAAACACTGAATCATACATTTGCAGATGCTAAAGGAACATTAATTAATGAGGTTTATGTTAACAGACATCTTGAGAGGATTAACGTGCAAAAATTAGATAACTAAGTGCATGCCATTTAGGCTTAAAGTGCAACTCCTGCTGTGTTGTGTGAAAATTTGATTCAGAAAAGCACCTGTATTCTCCATAGTGCAACAAAATAATGGGGGACTTATTAAGCTTTACTAATTTGATATATAAAGTGGCAGCTACAGGAAGCATGAATTTACTGCTCTCTGCACTTTGGCAGGGAAGGCTGTTCAAAGGGAACAAACAAAAATGATCTGGGAATATTTTACTGGATATCCAGAGAGCAAGCTGAGGGAAAAGAAAATCTGGGATATCCCTGGGTTTGTCCTAACTCCCCCACTCTTACCCTGGCCCTTGCTGGTTACAGCCATAAACACAGGGCGCACAACCCTTTTGACAGGGACACACTGGTAGACATGTCCTTTTCAGGGCTACCTTTGGTGACAGTGATCAACGTGCATGCATTTGGATCCCTCTGCTTCCAAAGCATCCTGAGACAGGAGGGAACATGAGCTACAGGTAACGTCAGGTTCCTTAGAGCATTCTTTACCACCTCTGACCAAAATGTCCCATCCTACCATGCAGCACAAGCACTCCCAAATTCCCCAACCATATGAGCTGTCGCAGAGCATGGATTTACAGATTGCTTCTAGAGATGCCATCGAGGTGAGGACCAAAATCCATAGACCTTGCAAAGGTCTTTAACCCTATTGCTCTTTACTTGTACAAAAAAATAAACAGAAAGCCCAGGTAAAAGAATGGCATTACACACTTCTGTACCCCAGCTCTCTCCCTGTTTCTGCATGGTTTGAACTTGAACCAAAGTCTTTTTGCGAAACCAGGATCCTATTTACCTCTGAAAAGACGATCTCTTGTTTCTTATTCCCATCTCTGAAGTGGCTGGTGAGATATTTCCCAACTGTGGTCTCATCCTTTCTGCCTGGTTACCCTCTGTTCAGGCCCGTCAAATGATCACATTTCTCCTGTTACCCACCAATCCAGAATGTTTCTTCTCGAGAAGACCCTACTCTTTACTTGACTAGTGTTTCCAAGCAAGTGGAAGGTCATGAAAATTTAACAGGTGTTTATAGTCTTCCCTGTGCTGCTTTTTTTTTTTTTTTAATTTCAGAAATTTCAAAAATAAGGAAGAACAAACCACTCCTACATAGAGAATAGAGCTCAAGATTTGATAATACCTATAGTTAGAAAGTTCAAAATAAAATTACCATACCACTTTTCTCAGTTGAACCCTTCATTTATTTCACATGGACCACTGGTCTGTCAACAGACCATCCTTCTTGTTGGTCCCGTATCTAGCTTCACATAACCACACATAGTAACTGACCTTAATATACTCTGACTGTAAACTCCTTGGAGAAGGAACTATAGTTGGTTCTGCATTTGTGCAGCATCGTCCAGTGCATCCAGCTCCATGATCAACAAACAAAGAGTTACTACTGTGCAAATAACACTACCTGGAAGAACACTTATCATTAGGATTGGCAGCAATAGCCAATGGCTCCATAAATTCTCACGTCCAATAACCACAGCTATTCATTACTTCAAATCCCATTTAAGGGGTTTTTGGATCGCAATCTCTCTTCTCCCTCTCCAACAACAATAGGACTGTTAAAAAGGAACATCGTGCTCATTGCTTAAATATAATGAAATGTTTTGTCCACCACACAGGGAACTAGATCCCAAAGTCTTCCCTGCTTCCTCAGGCAAAACTCCAGCAAGACAATCCAAAGCAACCACATTGTTATTGGCATCGTGCTTAATATGCAATGGGGGGGCAGGTGTCACTATGGAGTAGCAGGGATGGTCACAGTTCAACAGTTATTTCCTAAAAATCCCATTTAGAGAATTTGTAAGTGGAAATGCTAGTTTATTGAAATACACTTCCATGTCCACTTGCAAATCCCAGTGACAAAAAAAAAACAAACAAACAACACTTTAATTTGATCATCTCTCTTGCTGTGGAATTCTATTTTTAGATACAGGATTTGTGTTAGATGTTCTATGACAAGCTTGACTATATTCTCTGGTGTTATTCATATAATTCTTATTATTCATATTGTGTTCCTTATGGAAGCCTTAATCATAAATCCCACTGGGCTAGATGTTGTACATACTCAGCCCAAAAAGATGGGCTCTGCTCCAAAATAGTTTTGGATGGAAACATGAAACAAAAGAAAGAGTTGACACAGACAAACAGATAGGAAAACATGAGCACAATACAAGGCAATGCTGGTCAGCTGAATAGGCAAGAGCTCAACACACCAGAAGCCTGATCGTTACCAAATGCGAACATTTTCACTGTTCAGACCACTGGGCTAATTGAATTCAGTTCATTTATTTCTAACAAGGCAATTAGTCTCCCCTCACCACCACCCCCTATTTTCCCAGTGAGCCTGGAGAAGACTGGCAGATAGAACAAGAGAAAACAGGAAGGAATAGATTAACACCAAATTTGACAAAGCTCTAGAAGAGCTTTTCCACGGAAACACCCAGGGAGAAACCTGGCTGGTTCTCAGATGCACAAAGTCTGCGTATGGAGGCAGCCAGGAGGTGGACTTGATGACCCAGAACTGGTGGTGTATATGTGGTGGCTTTTTTTCAGTTTTAGGCCCAAAGGAAAAATACGTAGAGATATGTTTCAGAACACCAAAATGATGTGAAGAAAATAACAGTTATTAAAAACAGAATCTATACACACTAAAAAAAAAATGTTTTTATGGAGAACAGAGGCCGCTTATAGCTGAAAAGTACTGGTTAATTTTATAAACAGCAATAACACTTATGTTGTAGATACACAAGTTAAACTCCTATTTCTGCAAATAGACACACTCTTTACTTGGTTCTTTCAAAGATTCCCAATAAGAAAAAGCCATCATATCCTTTTCCATCTCTCAGAAGGGTAATTTATCTGTCCAGAGCTCTCTACTATTGCAGTCAGGCTACTTCTGGCCCAGATATTTCTTGCCGTACTATCCAAAGAGATTGCTCCTATGCTTAGAGCCCTTCAGGTAAAATGGCATATGCTGAACATATTCTAAGATTATATTGATTATACTTTTTGCTCAGAAGTTACTCTCTTACATATAACATTTACACATTTCCTCTCTTGTCCCAGCTCAACCCACTTTGGAAGTAGTAGATATCCCGGAGAGAGAGGACGCTGCATCACCACAAATCCTCATGTTCAGATCAATTATCTGTCTAGGTGTGATGTTACAGCTCAGACAGTTTTGGGCTTTTCCTACTCTGATTAGCTCAAGCCCAGTTCAGCCAGACAAGACTTTCTCTGGCAATTGAAAAAATATAAATCCCTCCTTTAACTATGGTGCAACAGCTACTGAATCACGCAGTTGTTCATAAACACCTTTTCCTCACTTCATCTGCCTCTACAGCCAGTGAATCTCATTGTGATTGGAGCAGTAATAAGTATCCATAACTGTTTGGCCAGACACAAAATTTCCCTAGCGCTGGCATGGGTGACTTTGTTTGGACATACACCAGTTAAGGCAGTGTTTCCATTTTCATAGGCTGTGGCCCTCAGGTTGCCTGGTGACTCCATTTTGCCCTATCATCATTTCAGCTTGCTGGTTTTTGCCAGCAGATTTCTCTTGTTCCATGACGGCACTTTCCACCCACAGGTCTCACAGCATGCTTGGGAACATGCGTCGGTTGAGGTCCAAGGTGATAACCATTGGCTGAAAATTGCATAGCCCCTGAAAAGGCTGCACATGCTACAGTGACAAAGGCCCTCATCCAGAACCCACTGAAGTCAGGAGAAAGAGTTATAACTTACTTAAGTGGGGTTTGCATCTAGCTCGTGAGGATTTGATTTCTAAGGCTGTTGATCTGTTGCCTTTCATGAGCACTAATTCTTCTAACGTATTTTTCAATGCAGTTCAGCCATCACTTGGATAATTTCAAATCTGCCAACTCAGATGGATGCTCTGCACACCACGGTACTTAAAAATGAAAGGTCAGCTATTAATTGGCTTCAGTTTAAGCTTAGTGACTTTGGAAAAGTCCCTTTCACAGCCACAACATTTAATTTATGGATAGATATATTTGGATCTATTTATTTCAAGAACAAAATTCTCTGGTTTGCAGTCATTGATTTTATAAAAGAGATAATAAAAACTTAATGAGTATGGAGATGCAAAAGTGGAAATGACACGGAGAAAGTAATAATCATTAAAATAAAAATACAAACAAGTCTATAAACCAAACCCTCAAGACATTTCCCATGTGTAATGTAATTTTTATACCTCTTACTTCATAATGCATAACTTTCAAAGAAAATTAATTTCATTCTTTTGCTAACCTTACCCAACCCCAATCAAGTAATAGGTAGCAAAAAACCAATTATATGCACACACAGTAAGCTTTCATTTAGTTCAAGTGATGATTCAAGTATTTTGATAGCATAATAGAGACCTGAAACCCATTTTACCAATAGCAACACTGAAATCCCAGAAATTCTGGTTTTTACGTGAGACTACTTGGATACTTGAATCCACTTAAGCTTCTAAAACAGGGTTTTGTGGGACCTGTGCTGGCTTCTTTAAATTTCATCATGTACTTTAGCCATGATTCAGAAATAAACTATAAATATGGGAACAGTCAGGAGGGACAGGGCTTATCGGCCAAAGTATGCTGCCAGACCAATAGCTGGTGATAATGGAGAGAAGGACCTCTGGGACCCAGTCTGAGTGGACAGAGAAGAAAGGATTGAGGTTGGTCCTCATCAGCCCACCCCAGGTAGGACCATCCATGGCAGAGGGTTTAGCCATGGCAGCTCGTCCTGTGAGCCCGACCTGACAGCTCGATGTGATGGTGTGTCAGAGCTGAGCCCCTGTTGGGATGCCCAATGGGCACCGCGCCATCCGCGTGATGGCAGGCAGGAGGGACCTCCCAGAGAGCTACAAGGGGCTGCCAGAACAGAAGCAAAAGGTTGAAATGCTCTTCAATCCCTCACCTCCCTCCCTGAGGTCCCATCCCAAGCCCCCAGCAGTGTGATTGCTGCTTCACTGCAGAAGGAAGGACTGAAGCACGAAGATGTTTAAGTGGGTAGGTTGAAATTTGGGCATTCAGTCCTTACATCTACCCAGAGACGTATGGCTTGATTTTCCCTGTTGTGAAGCCTTCCTGTCTCCTGCTGCCTTCACAGACCTCAGACTGCACACACAGATTAGAAAATCACGCTGACTGTTAAGATGTGTGATTGCAGGTATTTCCATAATCACAGGCAAACATGTCAGCCTTAAATAGGCCCACTCTCAGGTTCCCCACCTGTAAAACAGAAAGTAAGGCACTTCACACACATTTCCAAGGCTAGGACAAGGATATTTCTAGAGCTGACTGAGGCCTTAGGCAATGGAGAAGAACTATGGTCAGAAAGTCCAGGGATAAAAGAAAATACATGCTGCAGAGAATGTTACTAAGAGGCTTTCAGGAGCAGGGAAAGTTGTTCTGTACTAACAAATCCCTGAAGGTTTTGGTGCCCTTGAGTTCAGTGACATGGTTGAGATATCTGTAGTCATATAAAGATTGCAATTTTGCAAACAGCTTTGATTGCCGAAAGCAAGATCGACAAACCAATCATTATCATGATTCATATAAATTAGTTTTTTAAACTGATGAAAAGCCAAAGGCTTCAGCTCAGTAGGTGGCCTGTTCCAGTGGCTGAGCCACAGAGGATGGCAGAGCAATCCATGTGTCCTCTGACTTCACCAGGGTTTGAACAGGGACATAACATCTTTAAGTCACAAGCAAACTTGGGAGCTTTGTCAGATCCTGAGCTTCAACCAGCCCTGTGGGTACCAGAGTCCTCAGGCAAACAGATTCCTGCAAGAAAGCATGAACTTAATGCAGGTGTGATAACATCATTCTTCCCTCTGTCTCCCTCATTTACAGCTCAGTTAACAAACAAGGCATTCTTCCAACTTTGGCTGGAAATACATGTATTTTCTGGGCAGGTCTTATCCCAGGACAACAGCAGCCAGGAGCCAGCTGCCCGCAGAGCTGCAGCAGCTTGTCCAGCTGCAGCTCGTTGCTTGTGCCCCGGGACAGGAGTCGGGGAAAGGCAGCTGCCAGGTTGGATGAATATTTTGGCAGGCTGAATGCAACCCACAGGATGAACATTTCTAGCTGAGCCGGACTCTCACTTGCCCTCTGCCTTGTGCATGTCCATTCTCCAACACGTCAAAGGTCTCTTGCCCCAGGTCATGACCTGGGTGCATGTCTCAGGACAGTAAGCTCCAGCATGAGTCAAGGTACTTACAAGGCAGTAACATAAATACCCAAAGTCCCCTTACATCATCCCATGTATCTGGCTATAAATGACTGCTGAACTTCAAAACTAATTCCCCTTTCCAGATTCTCAGCTTCTTAAGCATTTACAACTTAAAATACTTATCTCTCCCATTACCTCAACCAACTTGTTGATATGTCAAATGAGGAACATGTTGGCAAATTGGCTGCAAATGTTTCTTCTCCTTCCCCTACCATGTCCAAAACATACAGATTACGCCATCCTGAACTCACATAAACTCCCAACTGTGTTTATTTCAAAGCTGTAAAGCTGATTTGACTGTTCAAATTGATACAAGGAAATAGAAACAAATCACTTTACAGCCTCCAAGCTGGCTTCTGCTGCCCAAACATCTTTCTTTGTGCCTCAGGCCGCAACAATTCTCCACCAAACAGGTCTGATCACAAGCCATGCAGATGAGTTAGTTCTCACACATATCTTTTAGGGATTTTCACACTCAGACCCTTTTTTTTTTTCCTACTTTTAATTCCCAAATATCTGGTTTTCTTTAATCATTCACATACTTCCTAAAGACCTTGCCAACCTCCATTTAAACCAAAAGATGTCTTTTTGAGTGGTACTGGGTCAGGCCATCCAGAAAGCTATCTTAAACCTTTTTCTTCTAGTATAATCTATAACGAGAACTTAATGAGAACTGTGTGAATAATTGATTTTTTTGTTTTACTGGTTGAACTGAAAAACTAAGAAAAAAAATGGTATTGGATGAGTTTTAAACTGTTTCATTTTTCTCAAAGGAATGAAAACAAGCACAAAAACACAATAAATGTTTTACTGCAGTATTTTTCTCCTTTGAAAAATTATCGCTGAATTTAGCTAAACTAGGCTTTAAAACATCCAGACTGTAACTGTTTGATTTTTCCCTCCCTGCATTTGATCTTTTTTATTTTCTTCTGACAAAGTACTCTGCTAAATACAGCTGTTATTGCTAGATGTGGAGTGACCTGAAACTGCTTTTTTAGCAATAAATGCACCTTTCTCTCAAAAATTATTCTTCCATATCCAGAGACAGATTGAAACTTTTCCTATCTTATAGCACAAAACTAAGTGATACGCTACTCTTTCGTGAATCTTTTTGGCCAAGATGCTCTAAAATCTTTACTAAAATCTCTCAGGTAGTTTCTGCTTTACCATTCCTAATGGCAAAAGAAGGGACAGGGACCGAAACACTCAGAACCCTGCCTGGAAAGCAATATTTACTCGTGATGGGGCATGGGGATCAGCCATGGGATTTGTATTGTAGACATGGAAAGCATAGACCGTGGTCCAGAGCTGACATATCTGATGTCAAGGACAACTTTATTTATAGTGTGTTTCTTTCATTGACTGTATCACCATAGCATTTCAGCTCTTTCTAGAAACACAGGAAATCCCAGAGCAAGCTCGTGGAGAGGTATTTTGGTCCATAACAAGGACCCCTGGGTGCATCCTGACCCCAAGTCTAACCCCAACTTTGGCTCCAGATGAGGTGTTCAGACTAAGGGATTCAAATGAAGTGGAAGCAGGCCTCGGCTCTTCTCTCTGCAGCTGGCAAACTTCAGCCAACCCCCTGGCTTTCCAATTCAACTTCTTATGACCCTCCAAACTAATCCCAACCTTCGCACTGGCCTCAGTACAACTGGCAAATTTATATTATAACCCGCTTTGTGCATCTTTTAGTCTCATAAACCCTATATTACCCAAGCACTGGCTACGCAGAAGGCACTCAAGGCCACACAAGCCTAAGAATAGGGTGTTTAAATAAGCTGTCACTAGTTAGATACTTCCTCCACATAACTGGCAGCCTTTATCGAAACAAAATGTTGCATTTTGACCATTTTAATAAAACCTAGTGCTAAATCTAACCTTGGCTATAGATAAGGCATATTCTTCTGTGTGAAAATTCACTGTGAGTAAAACAAGCTGATGCAAACTCTGTATTTTCCTTCACCATCATGCCAAAGTTCGGCTATAAGCTTGGGTCTGCAATGCGTCTCTCAAATCCTATAAAAGTAACTGGAGCAATAACATAGGGAATGAGAACAGCTTAAAGCACCACAAGAAACTTGAGCTTAAGGTATTCAAGTAAAGGGATACCAATATTCTCCATCACAGAAGTTGCAAATCTGAAAATAACTGTAGCTCTGTAGTTGCCAGTTTCATAGAAGTTGTCCCTAGTCTAAGCCCAGACTCTGCCAGGAATACGTACCCAGCAAAAATTCAAAATAAGGCAACCAAATCAACTGAGAGCAACACAGAGTTTTCCTCCACAGGGTCAACAAAATTCAGTCCTAGTATTCATTCTGCAGCAATTCTTTTCATGATCCTAACCCCACCTGAACACTAGCCTCTTACACACTCATACTGCTAACCAAAAATTAGGAATATAACATTTTTTTAAAAAACTACAGATTGTGAACATATCAGGCCAGAACAAATTCTAAAATGTCAATATCTTTTAAATATAAAAAAAACTTTAACAAATAAATTTAAACTTTACATTCCCAAGACCTGCCTCCATGTCCTTCCAAATCACTTCTGCACCTGCAACTAACCTTAAATTTCAGGCAACGCACACTGTGCAACCTGAAGGTGAGCCCCAAACTGTCTCACCCACCCAGCTGTGAGAGTGAACCCAGTGTAATTCACACACAGGGGATGAAGTTGGGGATACATCACACAGAGACACCAATACCACATTTCCACCTGTTTCCACTTGCACAAATAAGTGCGTATGGGAGAAACTGGCTATGACTTTGGCGATGCTTCCCTGTTTCGCAGACCCCCAGCTCTAATCTTGTCCCTAACTCCCCCTCCCTCCTTCCTTTTCCTCTGGGTGAGTCAAATATTGACCTAATCCTGGCTCTCCAACCTTTCTTCTCTGGAAGCCCAACCTGAACACATCTCCAACCCTTGGCTGGGCCATTTACAATACTCACACTTGCAAATGAAACACAGGAGGAGGTCTGGCAAGATGTTCTTACTTCTTTCTCTCGCTTCAGTATTAGGTTGGGAGGTTACCTCAGTACCTCACAGTGCCTTTCAGAGGAGGGCCTCACAAAATACCTTCTGACCTGCCCAGCAAACAATTTCCCTGGTGTTTCTCCTGGGAGAGTGAAAATTTCCTTTGCCCCCTCCACAAATTCCACATTTAATAGCTTTGTCACAGCAGTCAGAGTTCTTGGACCACATGCCCCAACTCGTATTAGAATTAGGATTAAACTAATTTGTGCATGTTATCTGACCCTCTTAGTCCTCAAATTTAATTTTAAAACTTTTTGAATTTCTGATAAATAACACCTGCTTCTAATTAGAAACATTATTTAATCAGGTTTCACGTGCTTTCAACCTTATTAGATTCCTATCACAACCCTGTGTATCATTTCAGCATCCCACTTGAACACAAACATATTGGCCACCATAATATGCCGAAGATGTCTTCTGATGGCAGGAGGTATTTCATGTTTCAGTTACATGATATTATAGTTCTCACAGCACAGTAACAAAGCACCAGGGGAAAAAATTGTAGCCACAAAATAAAGAACTTCACAGAAATCTCAGGAGATGGTGATTTTCTCCTGAAAATCTCTAGTGCTACTCAACATCTAGTGTTCCAATTTTCCATTCTGAAACCACACTTTGTTTCATCTGTAACTTGACATTACAGATATACTAGATTGCAATTTTTAAAGATTAAAACAAAACTAAATATTTTGAAAGATCCACACTGAAAACTAATAGCTTTTTCAAAATTTTCTTGTTAAAGATTTTTTTAAAGGAGGGGGGTCGCTCTGCACACCCTTTCAAAATTTCTAAATTCTCCATAAATTAGCAGTCTCTCATGAAGCTCTCAGGCTACAAACAGATATGCTTTGTAATATAGATGTAGCATATAGACGTACTCAGCAGTGGAAGGTGTTGCAGACCTGCCCTGGGACGTGCACTGATTCAGTAGCATGCAGAAACCATGCTCGCTCCTGTAATAAACAAGCCCCCACTTGCAAACAGCACCAGAAACAGCTTTTATATGTACAGGAGCACAAATCCAGGGCAACTCCGCTGAGGTTGATGGATATGACCCTTCTCTCACTCATATTAGCGTTATTCTATTAACTACAGAGGAATAAAACCTGAGATGAAAACCAGACTCCATCAAGAAAACTCTGGGCTTGAGCTGCTGCAAGAAAAGGAAGTCCGGGCCATGGAGCAGTGCCAGGGTCTGCCAGGAGTCTCGGCACCTGCAGAGTTGTTATCTGCAGCTCTTGCTCCTCCCTGCTTCTTCCATCTTAGGGTCCGATGAAAAGGTCATTAACATTAGGGGAACTCCTCCATTACATTTCCAAAAGGTGTAAGGCCATTTCTCCAGTGCACAGATGCCATTCATCTGGCACACGAGCAGCGAGATTGCTATGTGGGTGTGGATACAAAACCCCCATATCCTGCAACGTGCCCTACTTTTTCGTTTTGTTCTAGTCAGTAAGTCCCAGTGCTGTTAGCAACTTGGGAAATTTGGCCTGTCGTCTATAATCTTTGAAGTGCAAACTTCAGGCTCATGCAGAACAGACAGCAGAAGTGATGTCTGTATTTTCAGGTGAGCAAAGCTGCAGACTTCAAAGGTTCGGTATTAGTCTGTGAAGCTTCTTAAAGATTGTCACCTGAGTTTCTCAAAAGCTGGCTGAAAATGCATCTGTACATCCAGATAAACGTGTTCTTTGATCTGAGTGATAAAAACAACTGTTTTTCTACATGTAAACTCCTTTTTTGTAAATGTTTATGAACTGTGGGAAATTATGTCTCTGCCAGAATTTAAAATAAAGTGATTCAATGGGTTTGCTTCACATTTACCATTCATTATGCTCAATAACATTGCAGGAATCCCAACGGAGTTTTCAAGGAAGGTTCACGGTGTTGTAGTTACCAGGGAAACACATGATAAATTGTTGCTATCTCAAAAAGAAAATCCCCATTAACTTTCTATTAAAGAGCAAGCGATGTGAACTATATGGAGAAATGCCTTTACGGTTACCCTATTAAAATGCTGTATGTTTTGTTTCAAGATTTAACCAAATATTGGCCGAGCTCTGACATTTTTATTCATTGTGAACAGCACCTAGCACTTTACAGTCTGTGGTTTACCGTGCATTGTTAAAGACAGTCCAGTATTCAGCTGGGTCGACCCAGGAATAGCAGACACCATGTTACTGCAGTTAAAACACTTACAGGCAAAGCTTTGCTGGAGAGAGGTTTGATTCTTCCATGCTAAGCTAGCGAAATCGCCAGTGTATTTCACACCACAATGAAGGGGTTTTGCCAGCCCTCACTGGCTTGTACAAGATATTCAATCCCAGTAAAAGGGTTTACAAGTCAAGTAACCAACTAACTCTGCATGGTATAGGCAGGGTTTGCCAGCATATGTCTACATTAGTTTTTTGGAGTTGGAGCACAACTGTGTGTATACAAGTGCCACAGGTCACAGATTACCTTGGCCCTACAGAGCAGTGATAGAGACGTGGACGCTCCAACCCTACCTCGCCCTTGGTGCTCCAGGGAGTGAGAACACCACATGACATCACCTAAGCAGCCACACCGAGATACTGGAAAACTTCCTTGATCAAGCCCTCTTTGACCTCTTGCAGATCAGGTGGGCAGTTTAAGAAGTAATCATCACCCTCAACCACCACTTCTCAAAGAGAGTTGATGTCCCCACTGTCTTTTGGTCAGTCCCCAGGCTTTGAAACTGACCACAAGAGCTGCTCCAACCTCACTGCAACACAAATAGGCTGCCTAAAAACACCTTCAGCAGAAGCTAAATTAAATCTGTCTTCTTCCACACTAAAATGTCCTAAAAGCACATTTCTTTCCCTGTCCTCTCTTTCACACCCATCAGTTACGGTATCTCAGCCAGACAGAAGGTAGCTTCCAACAAAGAACAGTAATTTCTCTAGCTTCTCCGACCTGATTCACGTTTGTCTGCCCATGTCTGTCACACTGAAGCCTTACAGAGTCCCTGAATCACTATAGTGAGTAAAAAAAGATTATTCTCATTTAAGAGGTCACCCTTGAATTGACGAGAGACATTCAGTAGCTGACTTCCCCAAGTTTCCACTGTGAATTAACAAGACAGCAGAGATATCCAGTTTCTTGCTGTATTTTTCCCACCTTGCTACTCTCTGGATTAAGGAAGGCATTAATTTCACTGGCGCCCATGTTAGGACATCTAAGCTTTGTACCACAGGAGAGGATCTTTAGAAATATTTCTGGCAAATGGAGGCAGTGTTATGGGTCAGGTGAATGTAGAAATTACTTCTTCCCTCATGATGAGACAGAGCAATGACTGGCTCTGAGAGTGAAGACATGCAGTTCACGGTCAATGTGAAGGAGAAAGAGGGTCGTGTCAAAGTGAAAGCAGGGAAGGTGGCGATACTACAGGGCAGGAATGACAGATGTTGTGCTAAAGTGATATGATGAGAGCTTACATGAGAGTTTTAGCTTCTTGGATGAATAAGAAAATCAGGTTTCAAAAGACATCTTGCAGAAAGAATCTGCAAGATTTAGGCATAGCCTGGATATGAGGCTCTAGATCGAACTGGAAGAGCAGTGAGAGCTGCAGGCAGAGTAGGGGTGATGACATAGTGCAACAGGAAAGAAGGTGGAAAAGGGAAGACACAACGAGCCCAGGAGCACTACTAGCAGGGCTTTTTCTTGGCATATCCATGGGCCCATTCCTGCTCCAGGTCAAACAGAGTGGCCATCTGAAAATGTCTCACACCTCCCCAGTCCCTTCTCTTGTAAGAAAAGGCTGGTCCTACCGATGGTCACATCTCAAAGGCCATAACAGTCTAGGGGAGAAAGGGAGATTGGGTTCTCTCTGAAGGCAGGGCACAGGTCCCACCTCCGTTCTCAGTTCCCAGGTCACTTTCCTGGTTCCCTGAACACCCAATGCCCAGGGCTTTGTAATAGAGATGAGGCACTACTATGGTCATTTGGCATCCTGCAGCTTCACAGTGTGGATTTAGCCTTAGCTTTAAATCAGTGTCACCTAGATGTAAAATGATTGTACAAAAGTGCCATTTTAGTCAGCTGGACTAAAAAGTTGACCTGTTTTCTTTTTCCTCTCCTTATTTTTATTTTTACTGGTCTATTTCTTAAATCCATTGCTAAGACAAGCAAACTTTTTCATTTCCATTTGCAAATGATTTAAAAAAATAGTGAGAGAGAAAGAGACACACAGACACAGAAAGCCAAAAAGAAACAGAGAATCCAAGTGGAGAGGTATGTGTTGTTGGACAAGTGTTTAATTTATGGAACTTGGCCGGCAGAACAAGAGTTTGAATTGTACTTCAATAAGTGGAGCTCTTAGAATAAATGTGGCTTGTAAAGTTGTTTTACAGTCTGCTTTGCTGAGCAGCCAACACCTCATGGAAACCTTTGAAAAACATTCTGTTTAGAAAAGACGGTTTTTATATTTCATATTTTCTCTATTTGTTTTCCCCTCTGGTTTTATAACTGAAACCATATGCAGGAAAACAGGATTTTTGTGTCTTAAAATATCTACCTGGTCTGACTACTTTTATTATTAAAAAAACAGTTAGCATTTTGAAAATTCTTCATGTATTAGACACTTGGTTCAAACACGAACATGTCCTTGTTTGATACCCCAGTCAGCCACAGATTTCCCGAATGACCTTGGGGTAGTCACTTAAGCTGAGTTTCATCATCCCTCTCCCTACATATATGCGGTGCAGCTGTGTGCATCTGAGCTGTCTGTCTTTCCCATTATAGACAGCAAATGCAGCAGAGTGTAGGACATGATTCATCTGTGTAGGATGGGAGGGGATGAATCATGCTCTAGATCCATATATTGACCAGCTCTTCACTGGAATTCAAGGCAAGCTGCTCAGATACAGGCACTTAAACTGGAGATACTCACAGTTTGCCACATAAGCCCCATCTTAGCCTCTCTGTGCCACTAAAGTGATGAGACAGACCCCTAGGGAAGGAAATCCATCCCATCCCAAGAACAACGTCTGACCACCTGGGTGAACTGCTCAGAGTTGATACCGATCCGTCGATGCTGACCATAGAGAGCGCCAAAACTATAAGCCTTTAAATGGCTAAAGGGAATCGATAAGGAATCCCTTTCCACAAACATCATTCAGGAGACCCGTGGTAAGGAAGGCAAACCCTCCTCCTCCACAGTCACAGACACATATGTACATATGTACAATCCACATACAAATGGCATCATCACAACTTCTACGCAAGACGCTAGGACGATCCATTAAATAATTTACGTGCCGCCATTTGGCAGATTGGGAGACACTGCTGCAACAGAGGGAAACGAAGAAGCAATAAAGAAAAATATCACCTTGGAGCAAAGCAAAATGTTGTATTACATACTACTACACAGCCTGGGAAAGGACGACACAGAAAGACTCCAAGACCACGTCATAAAAGCCAAGTATCTAAATAAGGATGTAAGAGTCATATTTAGCCCCATAAGTTAAACTGTCCTGATTACTAACTATTGTGTAGTAGTTGTGTTTGTACAGGTATGACAGAGCTGCTCTGGAACATGGCTTCGTTTAATGCCTGTGATAGGAAACAAGTTTACTTGAGTCTTTTTTCCTTTTGGGTGGATTTTTTTTTT
>VZTL01050822.1:0-21520 GCA_013400535.1 Scopus umbretta | reverse complement strand
AAAAAAAAACCAAAAAACAATGTACATTTGGAAAGACCTAGTATTTCATATAATAGAAAAAAATGCCTAAAATGAAGCCACTGAAGTAAATGGAAAATTTGTCGTTGATTTCAGTATTCACAAGTGAAAGCTAGTATTTCTCTCCCATAATTTTTTATTTCGGTCTCTTTCTGAAGCCCTTCTGTTGTGTAACTTTATTGCTAACTAACTTTATCAAAACATCTTGTTGTAGTTTGGGGTCACAGGATAACACACTTGTATTCATATCTGAAAGCTAGTAACAAGAAGAGCTGCATAAGGGAAAAGGTAAATAGCAATTCAAAATACCACCATGCAAAAGTTGCAAAACACTTCAGCTGAAGCACATTTGAAGTAATTTACCCTCTTGGTGAGCAGCAGTGATTTAGTACCACACATGCAAAAACAAAGCTAGGGTGCCCAAGTCCAGTGACAAAGCTGCAAGTAGCTCCTGTGTTGGGGGAACCCACACATTTAAGGACACCAGCTGTAGACTTCTTTGTTCTGAAGAGCACTGCATCAGCACCCAGGGAAAGCATTTGGTGAGTTTAGCTCACAAAGAATTTAGCTACACAGGTTACACTGAGGCAGGATGCACCAATGCCTCCGCTTGCACTGTGAGCTCTTCTTTTGGTTCTTCTTCTGCAGGGATTGTCTTAGTTGTGACCATTAAACCCGGAGTGCCTCAAACAGCAAATGAGATCGACAGAGTGGGCAGTACTCCAGAAGTCAGTACTGTCGATGCCATGCTGGATCTGATCAGGTGACGTTTTCTTTTTTTGTTTTCATACCCTTGTTGCAGAAATCCAAACAAATACAAATAAAGTTGTGATGTGTAACACAATAAGGATTCTTTCTAATGTTGCTTGGATGGATAAAGAGAGAATAACTTGTATTCCAACAAGTTAGGCATTTTAGAGTATATTCAAAGCAGTTTGTTAAAAAAAAGTCTCTTTACACCATAGACTTTTTTTAATAAACCAATGACAACAAAAATTCCTTCCTTTGCAGAAACTGATATGCAAGATTTGCCTAGTATGAAGAAAATGTCCAGAAAGGATTGAATAGTTGGTGTGTGACTGACTGGCAGCTTCTGTGTCATCCAACATAGACAACCACCTGAAATTGCAGTGTTATGTTTCCCCTTCTCAAGGCAGGATGCAGAGTAAAAGACGCAGTCTGGAAAGACTTAGGGATGCACAGTCAGCAAGTTTGCTACATCAACAGTATCTAAGGCAACCTTAAAATGAGTCTTTCCCTATCAGCATCCTGGAAAATGATAGATACTTAAAGTGGTTAGAAGAAGAAAATCCTTAGAAAAGTCTGCAGAAGACTTGAATAGGTTTTCAGAGCTGATGTGTTTAAGGAATTAGAAAAAAAATCACAAAAAGGACTGCATTTCCAGTAGTGGTGAAGTAGTTCCCTGAAAAATGTTTCTTTGGATTTTTTTTTTCTCCAGTTGCAATTAGTCTCTGTTCTATATCACTATTCCTGCCCACTGTTTTCTTTTTGTAGAATTTTTCCTTAATCTGTCATGTAAGAATCAACTGCCACATAGGTAAAATTGGCTTTCCTAGCATTTTTCATTTCAGGAAATGTGACTGGCATTTGCAGATGCAACTCCAGATGCACAGTTCTTTGACATTTGTAAAATATACACACGCATATATACATACATGTATATATCTGCCTTGAAAAAGTCACCATCCTATTTAATAGCAGATGTCTGCTGTCACCTGGGACATCTCTGCCCCAGCACAGATCTAGGTAGACCTCTCTGAGAATAACTCAATTTCTCTGATGTTTGTAGGTGAGATAGCTAACAGTCCTCAACCCCATAGCCCCATGTTCAACAACCTATAGCTCTTCCCAGCCTCCATCCCCTCCTGCCTGTGCATAACCAGAACGGCAGCATCTAGAATGGCTCATCTCATTCCTCATGGTCATTTGCCCAAACATCAGTAAGGAGAACTGTGCAACCAGCTGTATTATAAAACCTATTGCAGTCTTCCACATGAACATTCCACACATATTCACAGGGCTGATGTAGCTGCATGCACAAAAAAGTCTTTCTATAGTAAGAAGTGGTGTGAATTGTAATTCAGAGTAACTTAGGTTTTTGTTACAGTTTATAGGTCAACATCTTGTAAATAAGTGTACGACTGTAAATTAGGAGTTTGAGATCTGAAATTCTCTTTTAAAGGAATTATAGTTACTTTTTTCCTACATATTTACATTCATCACATTTAAGATCCGAATCCAGACAGTCTTGTAAAGATTAAGGAAAATCCCACTCTTGTACAAACTACTCTTGCCTTTGAAGAAATTTTTCTTTAAAAACTTGAAAAATAAAGGCAGGAGTTGTGAAAGATCTGGAAGGGAGATAAAGGCTTCTGCTTCAATATATAAAATGCTTTTTTCTGCACTGGACTGGGTATTCAGTAAATACCTAATTAATGCTTTTTTCTGCAATTGTTTGAGTCTGAAATTGGCAGTTGGAAAGGAGGCACACAACTGGATTGACTGCTTCTGATCTAATTTCCTAACTTTTCAGTGTGTGAAAATGGTTCTTGACCCTGGAATAACACATGAGAATCTTCCATCAGCCAAGATTAATTCCTGAATTCAAAACTACAATAGAGCATACCAAATATCTGATCCAGCATAGTGTTTATAAGAGGGTGGGGTTTTTTTCTGCCTATATTTGACAAATCCTATAAAAATAGTGTCTCCTGTATTCATCATGCAAATTATGGAGACAATGCAGCAGGGAAAAAAACCACTGGGTTTAGTAGCTGACCAACAGAAATGTCAAATACTGAAAAATAAACACAAAAATTCAACAGTAGGAAAACAGTCAGCTGATCACTGGGAGTCCTGAACCCTTAATTTCTTACTTTTTTATATCTGATAGTGCTAAAAACACTGCTTTCTGGATAAAGGAACATAATCTGATCTGTTTTTCAAGAAGATTTTATAATTTTGTTTATATGAACAACTTGTTCTTAGTATGCTGTAATGTTGAGATGCATCTACTTTTTTAACAGGAATATGTTCCCAGAAAACCTTGTCCAGGCCTGTTTTCAACAGGTAAGTTTCAACATTCCTCCTTGCTACTGTAGTTTTCATTGCTAACTACAAATCACTCTTGTTTCATGTGCCCAAAAACTATGTCAGGTAAAAATGATTTCCGAGAAGTCCAGTATCTTAATCTCCCATTAAAGGACTCTTTCTTTAAAGCATCTTCGTTCCATTTCCATTATGATAAACACTTTGTTATGAGCTATTAAGTGCTGATCATCCCTTGCAAAAATATACTGTTTAGGAGCTGGGTGCAGAAACCAAGCAGTGTATAAGACAAGATTTTTCCTTTTGGGACAGGCAGAGTTAGAAGAACCATGTCATGAGGATCTATTTCCTTGTTCTTAAAGACCCTCAGTGTCTGATGAAATCTGCAAAACTTAGCCCTCACCCTCACATGTCTCACATCTCGTGTCCATTTCCAGACCTGACAATCCTTCTTAAGGAAAACGCAGCCAATTGGTAGAGTATATGTTAGACATGTTTCAGAAAAAGTGAGAATTGCAAGATGAAAGGGGAAACTGCTGCATATATATTAGATTTACTTCAGTCATCTTTATCTGTAAATGTATCAACTGTTTTTTGTGATGCCCTCCGCTTCCATTTTTTGTCTTCCCCAGGAGGTGCCTACCAGTTTATCTGAGGTTTGTATGTGAGGTCGTTAACCTTTCCCAGGAAATGATGTTAACTGTCCTGCTGTGCACAGCACTGAATGTATTTCCAGTTTATAAAGCTTCTTCATGTGGTTTCTCTCATATGTTAATTACTGTCACCTGACACTAAGGGGACAGACAGGTTCTTTTAGGGATCCTTGGCAGAATGATGACAGCTCTAAATCCTAGTTACAATTAAAGCTTTGTTTTCTTAACAGGATATTATGATTAGCATAGTACAGAATTTATAATCAGAGTAGCAGAGGATTTCTATAAGAAGAGTCAGTGTAGTGCAGTTTTATAGTAGCACCACTTAGCTTATGTTTTCTAATCACCTGGGACCTCTGCAGATTAGGTCAAATATTAATACTTGGTTTGCTGTATCAACATAACAATCATAATCTAGACTCAAAAAACATGTAAAAGCATTCGAGTCACTCCCGCAGTCCTCAGAGGAAGCAGACGATGGTGGAGGCATCCCTGGCCACTAGGGTGTCCTGGTCCCAGTGTCCAGCAGCAGCTCTGGTCTAAGTTGCCCCTTAGGACTTGTAACTGCTAGATTTTATGGGCAGCGCTCTGGGTGCTGTTACGCTTCCCTGTTCTGTAGCAGGGTCATCAATAACACCTGGCTGGACGGGTGCCTGGGACCTTCAAGGTGGGGAGTAATCAGCCTGGTGCCCAGGAATCTTAAGGCCAATAGGGAGGGCAAGAGGAAATCTCTTTGGTTCTTCTGGTGCACAGGACCTTCAGGGGCTGATAATGTGGGGAAAGGAGACTAATAAGTGACCAGCTTGGTCACAGAGAATGGCTGGTTGCCTTACATAATGGCGTTACTTAGGCTAACCACATTAGCAGGGGTCTGGTTGTATCAGGTGCATCTGCTCTACAGACCTCTCCTGGGGTGGCTGTCAGCAATTCTCTACAGACTGTCTGTCCCAGCAAAAAGTCTCCTTGCCATTGTCAGGAGCTGTATCTCATCCCCCACAGACTGCACAAGGTCCACAGAGCACCTGAGAGCCTGGGGAGCAGAATTCATAGCATATTGTCTGTGAATCACTTGTTTGATCTACAGCATCTGAAGTACGGAACTGTGATGGCTCACATGATCTGGGAAATAATTTTATCTGTGTTTGCTACCTTCACGTCAAATTGGTTCGTTTTCCCCTTATTTTTAGTGGGCAAAAGTTATGCCTTGTCCATTCTTCAGTTTCCTCATGCTTCTAAATAAGCTCTTCTATTTTTCTTAAAACTTTTCCAGTATAAAACCAAACGTGAAAAAGTTGAAGCTACAACTGGCGTGGATAAAAATAGCTCCACATTTACAGAAGAACCTGTTACAACTGCTACAACAGCAGAGGCTTCAGAGGTGTGACCTTTATTGTTGTATTCCTTCATAATATATGAAATGGGGAGAAAGAACATGGATTAAATTTGGTTTAGTTGTTGTGGCTAGTGATTGAGAAAAGGAAGGAAATGGTTCATAAATACATTTTAGCAAGGCCACAAAACTTAATAAGTAAATGCTAGAGGTGATTATGAGGATCTTCAGGTATGTTTGAGAACACTAGAGGACTCCACTGGTAATTAAGCAGTCCAAAGATAATAGATGATGTGAGAAAATAATCCATTCATATACTTCATTAAAAGTATATGCTAATGAATTGTCAGTTTGCTGAGAAATTAAAAAAACAGTCACTGTGGAAAGGCTAGATGAATATCAGCACGAGACGTTTGAGCAGCAATGAGGTAACTGTAGGCACAGCAGAAGGAAAGGAATGGAAATGGTAATTATTTTTTTTTTATCAGAAAGCAAAACAGTGGAAGGCATTTGTTAATTAATAATTTGTTACTCTGCAAAAGAACTGTAAGCAGACAAAAGTGAAGAAGTTTAACAAGCCTCTGGTTAGAGGTGTGGAAAGCTTATGGGTGTTGATGGTTTATAAAGCCTAGAATTACACTGGAGCAGAGAGAGAAAGGAATTCCATAGAATATGCACACAGAACTATGAACAATGCCAAATCAATATACATATTATTATACTTCCAAATTTCATTGTATAGCAATGAGAGCATGGGAACATGAGCTGTATGAAAAGACATGAATTAAATCCTGAAGCAGGATGTAGTGAAGAATTGCACCCTTTCCTTCATACGTTCATATTGCACAAACACAGAGGAATGTGTGAATACCTACCTATTTAGTAGGATTTTTATGTTCTGTCCATACAGTTCTGCTATATCTTATGCAATTTCACTGATTTCAGCTGAACAATAGATTTTAAACTTGGGGCAAAATTTGACACCATTGTCCCAATTCTTATGTAATGGATTATTTATCATAAATCTAGACATACCCTTGAGTTGCTTAGAAATAGCTGCAAGGATTCTGTATCAGCTGTGTTTTCTCCACACTAGGGAGTAAAACTTGAGTATATTGAAGACATGACTATGGATACCTAGACCTTCCCATACATTGTGTCACAAGTCTGTAGAAAAGGCAACATAAAGTAAGGGGTGTGANCCAGCTGAAACCAGGACAGGGTGCTTTATCCCCTGCTAATCCTACCTTTATTCCTGAACTTACCCACTTGGCACTGCCAGAAAGGGAATGCAGTGACTGAAAAAGAGCTCTATGTCTTTTCAAAGAAAGATCTAAATGTGTTTTCATTTTAGAACTCTTTAAAGCAAATTCAGTGTTTTCAGATAGTAACTTTTTTTCCTTGAATCTAATCTATAGAACAAAACCCAAGAATACAAAATCGTAGGCATGTATTCCGACGGCATCAATGTGCTGGGGTTGATCGTCTTTTGTCTTGTTTTTGGAATGGTTATTGGGAAAATGGGAGAGAAAGGACAAGTGCTGGTGGATTTTTTCAATGCACTGAACGAAGCTACAATGAGAATTGTTCAGATAATTATGTGGTAAGTCCAAGGACATACTGGCATTTTCTAACAACTTCTTTAAGTGGATTTTGTCATTGAAGAGCTAAGAGCAGACTCATACTACATGTTTGCTTTTGCTTACTGCTTTACAGAAAAAAAAAAAAATAAAAGAAAGGCTGGTAAAGAGTTTCCTTTCTACAGAATTTGATCGTTTTGGGGAAACTGGAGACAGGGTTTCCACTTACTATATACAAATGAAACAGTCCTATTGGTACACAAGAAACCTGAGTTTTTCAGACATTCTTGCTAGAGGCTTATATCAAACCAATACAACTGCATGAATGATTTGAGGACTGTAGAAGCATTACTACTCACATGCCCTTCTCAGTCTTGAACACCATTCCCTGATAGCCATTATGTTCACAAGATACCTGTCCTTGGAGCTAAGTTCCTTTAGAAATACAAATTAATATATAGGCCACAGCATGGAGCAAAATCGCAAATGTTATGCAAAATACATCTTACCATTATTTAACTTCTGCTAACAGGTTTTGTGAGGCAACATTCTCACAATATTGTCTCATAGTATTCTCAGACAGGAAAAACAATTTAAAAATGTAGCAGCTTGTCTGATAGTGTTTGGTTGGACTTCACAGCTATTCACAGACCTTTTTTCCATACAGATTACAATTACAAGATCAGGACTACAAGCACACACAATCCTTTCCAGAGTTTGGTCCTACATGTGGAGTGCCTCGTGCTATTTATTACAACACTGTGCTCACATCCACATGTTTCACGCAAACAGTAGCTTATCAGATCTGGCCCTTGCATGAATTTGTCTTCCATCCCAGCACACTGAGATGCCTGTAAAACAGTAAACCTGTCCAGGGTTTAGTTGCACACCTTTTGCTTCCTTTAAAGAAAGGTAAATTAGTTTCTGCAGCTTGCCCTGTGCTAGGCAGCTGGTTCATAAGCCAGCTGAGTTACAGCCCCATGAAATAGGCTGCCTCACTCTGCAGCAACTTATCACTAACGAGACCTGAGAGTTAGTACATGCCACAGATACAGGATCCTACCCATAAGCTGACTGTCCATTGTCTTGCATGCACCTGAAGCTGCGGCTACAGGCTCCCTGTATTTCGACAGTTGTGGGAGCTGTTACCTTGAATAAGGTAAAGTTTGATGCTAGCAGTGTGAAGAATTAGTTCTGCTTTCACCAAGTTCAGGGCTCGGAAGGAACTTGAGTCCCTGCTTTCCACAGGGACAAGGTACTGTTTTAATTATGAGATAGCACACACTTTTTGTAAATTTATAATTTATATTTTTAAATGGATACATTATATATATTCACAAATTTATAAATTAATTTATACTACTCAAAGCTCCAAAGTAGCAACTTGTCTCTGTGACAGCCTGCTCTCTGGTACCAAAAGGAATGCAGTGGAACTGATACTAGCATAGATCCTGATTTTTGCTTTGAATTTTCTGTAGGCAGTAGCCCATGCAGCTATTGATGTCTGTAAGGCATGGCCTTGTGTAAGTTTACTGGCTGATGGAGACCGCTCCATCAAACAACACACTGATGACTGTACCATTCTGCCATACTTAAATGACTCTTATTCTGCAGGTGACTCACATGTAGCTCCCATTGCTGCAGGGCAGCTGCTGTAAGCACAGGAGACCTTTCCCATCTGTGTGTGATTGCAGAATGCACAGATACTGGTCTCAGCCCTGCAGACTTCCACCTCCAAGTAAGCTTATGGCTATGCATAAATATGTGCTGCAGTAAGACAAAGCCAACATGCCTTCCCAACTTCTGTGTATTCTGTCATGACAGGTCAGGTAGTACTTGTTAGACTATGCATAGGGTTTCATCTACTCTGACTTTCTGATCTTTTTTTCATCACCTCTATTGTAGTCTTGCTGCAAGTGAATAAAGTCAGTTGTACAACAGAATATAAAAAAAATCTTCAGTTGTGTAATAGAATATTAAAAAATTCTTCCATCTGTTGTAAACCATGGAATACTTTCTCGCACAGTATATCTGTTGTAAATAGTTATACTGTGCGAGAAATTATTCCATGGTGAGCATGCAATATTTCTGAGAATGCATTTTTAATTGCTTTATTTTTGCTTTCTAGGTATATGCCAATTGGTATTGTGTTTTTAATTGCTGGGAAGATAATAGAAGTTGAAGACTGGGAAATCTTTCGTAAACTGGGCCTTTATATGGCTACAGTACTAAGTGGGTATGTCATTTCTTAAAGATGAAGTTAAACATGTGCAGTTTTTAGAGCTCAGTTGATTACAATTCAGTTATCCACAACACCTGGCCTCTTCTAGGTCAGAAGCAAGATTCTTGTCAGTGAAGCTTATGGGAGGATGTTTTGAATGCACATTTTGCTGAATGCATGTTTTGTTTTAAAAAGTCACTGCCTTGCATTCTAAAAAAAAAAAAAAAAGCAAAAGCTGTTCTTGTATTCATTGTTCCATCTTCTCAGCTTGGTGCTGCAACAGATAATATCTTTGTGATTTTGAGAGTAGTAATGTTTCTGTTAGATACTAGAAGTTGGAAAAGGGTGGGGTTGTGAATTATGTCTTATTGAGGATTGCCAACCTATTGAAAATACACAAGTATCTGGATTAAGCTGGGAATCTCTATGGGATCTGTGGGCCCAAGGTGTACCAGCATAGGCCCACCTCCACTGCCCTATACAAATGCATAATAAGTGCAGTACACAATAAATGATGCCAAAGAGGAAACTGATCCCTTCCCACCTCAGCACAGCGCAGGCAGCTGACATCAAGAGAAGCCCTGGGGATTGCACTGTTAGTTACTCCTTCAAGGCAAAGGTAGCTGGTGAAGCTGCAAAAGCAGCTGTTACTATCTGAATAACTGATACCAAGCATCAAAACATTTTTTCTGTTAGTTTTCTAGACCCTTGGCTGCATAGAACAGTCTGGGGTGGAAGAGGTTATGCCTGCACAATGTGGAGCCTTGCAGATGTGGAGCCTTAGAAGGGGCTACTTAACTGCTCCAAGTGATACAGGTTATAGTACTAGATTATTATATATCTTTGAAGACTACCCTACAAAGAACCTTTTTGACAGATAAATGGGTATTACAGTCCCAATAAGTTAAATGCATTTAAATTTCTATTTCCAATTCAGTGAAGCATAAGTTCTAGGCTGTCTTGGTTCATTGCCTTAGCATCAGCTCCTATAATTCCTTCAGTATACTAAGGATTTATTCATGTTTTATCTAGAGTCTAGATTCAGAGTTGTTCAAGAGCTTTCCCCCCACTTTATGCATATGCATGCTGTTCTTCAAATGTCATTCACACGCTTTCTGACAACCAAGCAGAGAGGAGGGTAACGTATTAGTCTTAAATGCAAACTTCTCTACAAGCAGTCAAGAAGGATTTTTTTTTTTTGCATTAATCTTTGCTAGATAATTGTATTTCTTTCAAAGTTGTTGTTTTGGTTTATGCATAAGCCAGTATGTTTGGACTAGCTGTTCAAAAATCATTTGAGATATAATGACTTTCTAAGTAAAAATTACAGCTTCATGAATAGCACCGAATCATGACTTTTTTCAAAATGTTAGACATGAGTGCAAGTTATGTTAGTCTAAATGCATAATGCATTTTTTTTGTGAGTTTCCATTTAGACTTGGAAAAGAAATCAAAATTTTAAAGGACGCAAGAGTTGATGTTTACCAAGAGACTGTAAATCAAGAGACTAATATTCTCTATATAAATTATAAATGAGACCACGACCACAACTTAGGTAGAAGTTATTTATAGAATGACACTGTGTTGCTTCTGCAGGTTTTCTATTAACTCCAGTTAACTGAGAGGAAGAATACGTTGGATGGATTATTACTGCCCTTTGACTTCAGTTTTAGGTCAGGTAGCAAGTTTTACAGTTTTAGATCTGATAGCAAGTTTTATGACAGCTTACTTGTTAATGGTTACTATTTGTACTGTAACAGGGCATATCTTCTTTAAGATGTGTGTGAAGACACAGTGCCTTCTCCAGAATACTTTGATTGCAAAGTAAACTACCACCACATATAGTCTCCCATTTAGCTGATAACCATGGGCTTGACAAGCACAAGTTTTAAGTACGTTCCCAGGTGCCATCAAAAAGATTGTGTATAGTAAGGGTGCCCACCTTTACTTCCCTGGAGAGAAAGTCTCTGTTCCACTGAATTCCCTTGTCCATGTCATGGTTTTCCCTGATGCGTGCGACGTTAGAGCTCTGTAGCATTTCTCAGGATGGCCTGCAGTGGGTGATGCTCAAGCTGTTGTGGAGGAGGGCTAGCAGCAGAACATTCTCTGCAAAACTGATCATCAGGGAGGGCATGTTGTAATCAGATCACAGGAGCAAAGATGGCAATGTACACACAAGACTATAGGCTGCAGGGAAGGCATGTTTGTTCTACATTATCCAGCCTGCAAGAATACCCTTTTCCCCACCTCCTGGCAAACAGAAGTTGTGCTCCCTCTTTGTCTTGGTTTCTGAAACACTGCTGTTCCCACCATCTTTTTGATTTTCATCCATATTTGCTTGACCTTGTCTGTTTGCAGTGTGTTCTGTTCATCAGCGTCTTCTGCAGCTGTCTCTCTATCATCCTCCCTTTACACTTGATCCCGAGAATTACAGGTTATCTTAAACATACTTCTTGTATTCTCTGTCAAGAAAAATGTGCAAGAGAATGAAGGCTGGTGTGTCTTATCCTCTTCCTTTCCTTTAACTTCCCTCTCCAGCTCATCTTCTATCTCACCTTCTTTCCAGCTTTACTATTCATGACCTTTCACGTTGTCAGCCCTACCAGCTCTCACCCACCATTGCCTGCAACACATCTCAGTCTTTATGTCTCATTCAGGTCACCATGAGGAAACAGACTTCACCCAGTGCCCCTGCTCCAATTGGCCACTAAATATCTTCAGCCTCTCACTTTTAATGGTGGCAGTGTCAGGATGGGGAAATGTTAGCAATCGCAGAGGAGGAAAATCAAAGTAGGAGGAGTAATAGAAGTGCCAAAGAACTCACAGCCTGAGGTGGGGGGGAAAAAAAAGGAAGCTGCAGCAAGCAGACTCTTGCCTTTGCTTTGTCTCTTCTGAAAGCAGCAATGCAGCTGCATCTCTGGATGATATAAGGTGCCAGTTTGGGATTCTGAAGGACAAGATTCTTTTTATCTTAAAATTGAATGCTGTTAGAATTCCTCTTTTCTGATTATGCTGATTATGATTTTTGGTGTAAAAATTTCTGCTGCTTGTTGTCAGTTGCATTTCATGCATGAAAATAAGTATTAGTTCAGATTTGTTTCCTGAAAATCAGTAGTAGCAAAGCAGATATGCACAAATACTTTATTTTGGATAATGCCATGTTCATGCTGCTACTAAAAAAAGTACAGATCTAAATTTTTCAAAATAACTATTTGGAAGTCAGTATGCTTCTAGATGTAGACATAATTTAAATGTTTACTCTCATCAACATTTTAAGACACCCAACAACACCCATACCACTTTATACTTTTTTTCTATATGTTTTGCAGAATTCACTTTGTTCTCAGGCACCATTGGATAAAGTGTTAGGTTTCTTTCTGGAGTTCTTTACGGAATTTCATAAATACACGTTCCATGCTGTTATTTACATTCCAGTTAATAAATAATTTGGTCACACACAGAATGAAAGCTTTAATACTTCTAAAAAGATAATTTTTCCAAGGAAACAAATAGTTAGGTTTTGTGGGTGATTTTTCCTTCTGTTGTGGATTTCTGTACTGTGGCTACTGCTCTTTTAATTGCCTATTTTGGGCAGAACAAATGGTACCATGATTTATCGCTGTCTTTATCAGCCGCTCTGAAATTATAAAGCACTATTACAACACAGTAACATCCACAATAACATATTGTGAGGACAGAATAAAAATCCCAAGGTCATACATGACAACACTTCTGGGCTTTATGTTTCCAGGTTATGATAATTTCTTTTCACAAGAAGCTGATGCTGCTATAATTAATTGCTTGCGACCTTGGAACACAGGAAATCTTTTACAGACCCTTCATATATATTTCATGTCAAATATACTCACAGCAGGCTGTTTACCTCTAATCTTAATGCCCATAAAGCTCTGCATTCGTATCCATTCATGATTAATGCACCATGTTCAAAATCAATGCACAAGTTGAAAGATTAATGTGTCCCTAAGACCCACCCAAACATCAAGGCAACTACACCTGGGCCAGAAAAGTCAAGAGGACAGTTTCATCTTTTGCATGTCAACACACTTAATTTTAAAAATTAATAGTTTGAAAAGACAGTATTTCAGCATCTTACTACATTAAGGATGGTGAGATTACGTATATCTCATTTGTACAGTCTGAATATCTCACTACACTTTAGTTGTAGACCTAAGCGTACACAGTTTTGCACAAAGTAAGTGTGCATTTTTTTTTTATAGGAACATGTTTGAAGTTTCTGCAGAAGGATGTAGACTTCATTTGTCCCTTACTGGGAACCACATTTACCCTTAATTCCAAAACATTTTCTATAATAAAGGCAGATAAACTTAGAATAATCATTAGGGGTTTTTTTCTGATTTGGTTCTAGTCTGCATTGTAAGGATTTGGCAGGAGGGTTTTACAGTATTTCAAATCACCCTCTGCATATCAGTTTAAATATTATTTCTTTAGTTTTCTCATCAGTTTAAAATTATTTCCAATACATTAGTTAGTTCTTATTCTACTTTGGAAAGAGAGACAATTAATAATCTCCCTTCCAAAAGAAAGTGTAGAACAGCGTTAGTCTGCATTTTTTTAAGATGCTATACTTTCTAGATTTTGAACATAGGTATCACTACACTCACCTTTAGTGTTTCATAAATGTACTTAAGGACAGAACTAGACACCTGTTATCAGTGTCTTATAGAAACAAGGCAGTGAGGTGGATCCATTTGTATAACTAGTCCATTTTATTTTGCAGACTTGCAATCCATTCCACTATAATTCTGCCACTGATCTACTTAATAATAGTAAGGAAAAATCCTTTTCGGTTTGCCATGGGGATGGCTCAGGCACTTCTGACGGCCCTCATGATTTCTTCCAGGTAAACAAAAGAAACATTTATTTTCTGTAATGTTCTTAGTAGTACTTGTTTGTGCTCTGGTTTTGTTGCTACTTTGTTACATAACCTGATTTCACCTAGACAATTCTAAATCCCCTGGAATTTTAAATACTACTTTCATCTTTATTTCTGTAGTACCCACAGGGGCGCTCTAGACTGCGCTGGTCTTACACCAAACAAGAGTCTGCCCCTCCCAGGAGCAGACAGTTCTTTGCCACTCAGTTCATTAGTCACAGACTTGCTAGAGTTTAAGCTGTTGGACTGTTTCTGTGACTACACGCATCATGACAGTTTTGCCATGTAATTTTGAGGATGTCTAAGACTTTGTTATTTCTTACCATAATTAGAAGAGATAACAAAAGTTCCTTTGCTTTAAAAGCCAATTTTCACTTTCATGGTGCAGCCTTCCTGCCTGCCGTAGACCTCCGCTTAAGTCTTAGAGCAGCTGAGGCTCTGAGGAAAAGGAAGGATAAGGGAAATGGTATGCTGTTGCCTGTGCTTACTTTGTGTGTTTATCTGTGTGCCAGTTCAGCGACTTTGCCTGTCACCTTCCGCTGCGCGGAAGAAAAAAACTTCATCGACAAAAGAATTACCAGGTTCGTTCTTCCAGTTGGAGCTACTATCAACATGGACGGCACAGCTCTTTATGAAGCAGTAGCAGCTGTATTCATTGCACAACTGAATGACTTAGAACTGGATATTGGCCAAATAGTCACCATTAGGTAAGACTAAAGCCATCATATGCATTTTGTTGGAGGTGGGTTTTTTTTAATGAATGGTAACATTAACTTTGGCTACCCCATGGGAAAGTTGAAGCTATCATTAACAGAAACATTCTCACTTCTTGATCTGAAGCCCTGTCTGTGAACCTGATGAGGAAGTGTGTTGGGCCAGGACATGCAGCTGGTGTACAGCATTGTTCTGGAAATTGCCGTTATTCTTCCACTGCAAACACTTGCGAATCCAACTCAGTCTCTACATCTGACCTGTCCAGTTTGCTTGTTAGTCATGTGTTGCCTGTTATTCTGCAGTGTAACCATAACAGTATCTATACAGGACTTGTCCCATAAACTTGTCACCAGACTGTGAGTAGGTACTATTCAAGAGGAAAACTGGAAAATGTGGGCTTCTTTCTTGCAGTGAAATAAGCATATTTGTGCCAGAAAATAGAGCTTCTGTGTGAAACATGTATTCTGAATGCCTTTTCTGGGCTTTATTTGGGATTTAGTGTCACAGCTACAGCAGCCAGCATTGGGGCTGCAGGCGTCCCCCAAGCCGGACTTGTGACCATGGTGATTGTACTGAGTGCCGTCGGCCTGCCTGCTGAAGATGTTACCCTGATCATTGCAGTTGACTGGCTTCTGTAAGTTTAAGGCACTTGATATCTAATTATTTTTTCCCTTTTTCTAATGTTTGCATAAGTCGTATGGGAACATGGGCATCTGAAAAAGGAAGCAACAAAACCATTTAGGACTGTTGCAGGAACTGGACAAAGATTCTTTTTATGGCCAGACTTGTTCAGTGTGGAGTTGAATGCAGCAGTGGCTTTAATTCTGAGAGAAGTCCTACTGCATGGGATGGCATGGGAATAACCTCACATCCAGAGGTGCTATCAACCTTAAAATAGTGGCCGCAGAATTAATAAATCATGAGCATAATACTTGGGAAGGACAAATTTGACAGTACCGGGGAGTGCATCTGGAGTATCAGCTGCCACCATATTATGCTAAATTCATACACCATTCATAAAAATCAAATGCAGCCACAAGCAGAACATCTCCACTGATTTCCACAAAGCACATAAAATCTGTACACTGGTGAAGAGGTAGTGGAGAACAACATGAACTAAGCAAAGCTGGTCCTGGACTCCACATGTGGCAGGCTGTACATGGGTCTGTGCTGCCAGCATTACTTTGCTAGGGCTGTTCTTCACTGGCAGTTTTTGAAAGACCCAGCCCCTTGATCAGCAAGCACACACATACAAACTCGGAAAGCGTTCCTTATGCCTGAACCCAAAGATCTCACCTCAGAGTAGATCAAACCCCTAGTCCCATTAAGCAGCTCTTTCTGGAGAGAAGTATTTCCACCAGAAATATTTTCTGTTCAGCTTACACCGAGATGTTTCTCTGCTACTTTTGCAAAAGCCCAAAGAATCACAGAGTATATTCTGGAGTTCAGAAGGACATCAGCATTCAGTTTTGTCCCATGATTCACTGGCAAAGAGTAAGAGGATTCACAAGTTAAGGAGTATAACTTTAGTTTGTAATACAGCTTTTTTGCCTCCTAAACTGTGCGGGATTTAGTGCTCAGCCCAAGGTCTTGTTTACCTGCACTAACTCAGCATGAATGATATTGCATTGGTATCAATGCAGAGATCTTAATCATTTCATAGTGTCTGCATGTCTTGTTCTTAGGCTTATATTTACACTCAAGGTAAATGCATTCCTGTTCCTTCCCCACCCTTTCCAATCATTTTCTTGAAGGCCTTCTGGCAGCAACGTATGTTTCCCAGATATATATAACTTATTTGATTATATATCTAAGTTTTGCAGGCTTTAGAGAGAAGTGCCAGTTTCCAGAAAACCAGGGCTGTTGAATGGGTCCAAGAATCAATTCAGTTTCTGTATAAGCATAATTACTCCAAATAAAACAGCTCCAGCCACGAGTTCATTCTCCCCATCAACTGTCTGCAACAGATTCTAATAGGTTTGCTGTGCTCCAGAACCATTTAGTCTTCACCAGCTCTCTTCTTTTCCCAGTGAACATTTAGGTTTTTTAAGGATGGTGAACATCAGTACAAACCACTGGCTCAGAGCATGTATCTAAAGAAGAATGTAAGAACAGTACAAATGTATATTGGTTATTTTCCCAAAGTGCTCTCCTAGCCTCCTGCAAATTGCAGCTCACAGAGTTCCTGACCTAGACATGTTTTTTGTTTTAACAGTTCTCAATAGATTTCTATTTCTTCCATGAATGCCTCATTGCTTTTAGGACCCATAAAAAGTTTTAGATTTCTGCAAGTCCTGTTAAGCAGAATTCCACAACCTAACAATGCGTTGCTCAGAGACTTATTTAATTTTGTCTGTTTTAATCAACATTCTAATAATTTTACTTGGTGCCCTCTAATTCTTTTATGGGAGCGAGAGAGAAAGAGAAGAGTAATTCCCTATTTCTCATAGTACTCGTACAACTGTGGATCTGATCTCATCTCCACTTTGACACTCCCCAGTTTCTGTGATTCTTAGGCACAATACGAATACATGGAAGCTACCTATTCCACCATGAAACAGACAAAGAATTCAAGCTATTTCTGATTCTGAGATATTTTCAGATTAAGGTGTCTTCCTATGTAAACCAAATTAAAGATTAATTTAATGTACCAGGGATCATTGGCAGTGCATTTTGCACCTCAGCAGATGGAACGCATATCATGACACCACGTAGATTATTAACACTTTCACCTTTTGTACTTACTGCCTAAATTGTATTATCTTGCAACCTACTGGTAGTGCTCATTAACAATCCTCTAGTTAATTCTGAACTTACCAAGGTTTTATTACATAGGCTTGAGGAGTAGTTCCAATGTTTTTAATGAAAATAGAAAAATTTTGAGAATAGAATAGAATAGAAATATGAAAATTAAGTTTCCAGTGCTTTACCCCTCTCTCTTCCTTCCCTTACCATATATTTCCTCTTCACATGAAGAACCCATGGGCACTTTTTAGCACTGGAGTTCAACAGTTGTAGGAGAAGAATATCTATTTGAGACATGCTGGTTCACTTCACTATTGTTTTTGCAGTCTTTCACTATTTGCGAATATATCCACCTCAACATCTCTGTTGTTGTTGCTCTCAGACAGAGCAACTCGCTCTGCCACAAAGCCCTAGCAGCCCTGTGTAGCTGCAAAGAAAAACAAGGAAGCATGACCTTCCACCGTCCCTACCTTACTTCCATGCCAATTCTCAAACTTGGCTATATTGCATGTTTTTGTTGCTCCTCTGCCAAGTATTGGCAGATTTTTAAGGCCTGCAAGTCACATTCCTGTCAGGAGAAAAATCAACAGTGCAGAAGTATCATATTCCTTTAAGCAACTTGTTTAATGCAACTTTGTACTGTAGCACTTTAACAACGAGACATTAACAGAAGGTAGCTTTTTCCATTTCCAGGGTTTGGGCCAGATACTGGAGATACTGGGCTAGGTGTTCCTCTGGCTGAGGAAATGACTCTTAGAAAGACAAAAGGCACAATGCAGACTCTGCTGCTGCACCCTGCAGTCTCTCCTCCCAACAAAAACAGTCTTATCACAAAAAGAACCAGCTGTGTAGCATGCTTCAGGGCCCGAGAAGTGATCGCTACAACATTTTGTAAGGCTGTGTGCCTTATCAGACTGCTGTCTGATTACTCCTCTAACAGAATGGTGATGTGACTTGTAGTTTTGCACAACCTGTACAAAGTAATTTGTCAAGAAAGTGACTCCAGGTTTCTTCAAATACGTGTGGGGGAAATCCTGTTTCTTATTCTACAAGTTTATTTTCTTTAATTGCAGAATTACCCCAAATCTGCTCTGGGAAAAAGAACAGCTCTGCATTTGCTAGAGTAGCTTACTTCTACTAAGAAGGATTTTCTAAGTAACATACAGAATGGTTTGTCTGACAACATTTTTGTTCCATAGGGATCGATTCAGAACAATGGTGAATGTCTTGGGAGATGCCTTTGGTACAGGGATAGTGGAGAAACTCTCTAAAAAGGAGCTGGAGCAGATGGATGTCACCTCAGAAGTCAACATAGTCAATCCTTTTGCCTTGGAAACAACAATACTTGATAATGATGAAACAGACACCAAGAAATCGTACGTCAACGGAGGCTTTGCTGTAGATAAGTCTGATGCCATATCCTTCACGCAGACATCTCAGTTCTAAAGCCAGTAGCTTTCAGGTAAAACAGGAGCACGAAAGGACATGGCCATACGCAATATCTCAAAAAGCTTAAAGGATAATTGAGAATTAATTACATCTCACATGCATTTCATTTACTACACAAACTCTGATTCTTCTCACCAGTTCTGCCCCCTTTTTATCACCTCTCCCAACAATTTGAACTCACTGCTTTTAGTCCTTGCTGATAGATTGAAGAAAAAGACAGTTGTAAAATACTTTTTTTTTGTTGTTTTTTTTTTTTTTTTAAGAATGTACACTATTGCTGAAGCTATGAAATGCCTCTTTGGAATCAGCATGCTCATAAATGGGTATCTTAGCTGGAACAGCCAAACGTGTTTTACTCAGGAGCAGCACAGCATTTCATGTCTTACCCACATCACAAAGCACCCGTATGAAATCCCTTTGAACATCCTTGCCGTCTAAGCAGATTGCACTGTACTTGACACCTACTGTAACTTGATCACGTGCCAAAATACTCATTTCTGCAGCTGAGAGGGTACCACTTGGGTGATTCAGGAAGGAACAGAGCAAAAAGCCCTTGTAATAAGTATCTTACTGTGAACAGGGTTTCATTTTTCTTTAATTGTGAAATAATTTGGGCATGGAAGAATTTCCAGTGTTTATGTAGCTAGGTTTCCCCATGCCTTTCATGTGAATGCCAGCTGCTGGGATTGGCCTTCAGAAGTGAAATGAATTGCTGTGGGCTTGCCCTTCTGGCATTTGAAGAGTTTTTGTAAAGTGATACTTCACAAATTTAGGTCCACTTTGATGGCCTCCTAGTACATTTCCATCAGAAGCAGAAATAAGTTTGTTCACTGTATTCACCTTTGACTAACCAAATATTAATCAAAAAGTAGGCAGAGGTCATGAAGATGAAAATAGACTATATAGCAATGCATACTGCAAATTCTAAACTTTTCCTCCTTGGAATAAAAACAGATATAATATCGAGAATATAGGAGGCATACCACTTTCTAGAAAGAAGCCACTGTCACTGAGCTTTTTACACAGACTGGTTGGTTTTTTGCTCCTTGGTTTAGTTTGCCAGTTTAACATGCAAATTTGTAGCTGCAACACTACTACAGTGCCAACATGCCAGCTAAACTGTATATTATGAAGCATTTCTGGACCCAGAAAGTCAGGTGTTCAGGTGGCTTGCTATAGGATAAGAAGCACCAAGAAGCTCCTCACAAGAAACCTCCATTTTCTAAAACATTTTATACAAGATTTCCATGGTGCAAAAATTACTCTCTCAAGGGAGGAGTTGCTGTAACAATTTTTTTTGCCTTGCACATTAAAGTTGTTAGCCATTTTATATGTAAAGTAAACTGAAATTCATATACGGTTCTTTGTTTGTAAATAAGCTTCTGGTAAACCTAAAATTGCACTCATACGCTAAAAAAAACCCTTCAAGTTCCTGCAGAGTTACATACTCTATTCAGTCCTACACTTTTGTATTTAAATAAACAAGAAGCGTGCCAAAGAGAACTGATCAAGAAAAGAAGAAAATATTTACTGTAGGTTTTGATAAATTGCACCTTAAATCAACAAGTCATTAAGACATAATACTGTATTTAAATTAAACACTGTAAACTATATGCAAGTGTTAATCTAAGTATTGGTATGTTTATACAAAATAAAGAAAATGTACAGATTGAGTAAATCAATCTTTTACCTGTGCAGAAATAGTATGAGGCAGTCTTTATTTGTACAGCTTGCTTATGGGAGGAAAAAACCCACCAGTTTGCACAACTAGCCTATAATCTACCCTTTGTCTTTGCTTTTTTAAGTCACCCTTTTATGATCACTCCTTTATGTAGTCACCCCATTATGATGTACTGTTAACACTGTTCCTTACATGTTCTAAATAAATAATTTCTCTCTTTGCTCTTCTTTTAGCCTACCATCCTCTCCTCACTGTAGAATATTGAGTTCCTTTAGCTATAGCAAAAACAAAACCGGCTGCATCTAGGATTTACGTTATCTTCACTAGTGACTCAGCTGTAGATTTGGCAAGGATTACTCTCTTCTTCCAATAAAATAAATGCTTGAGAGCACAGGACTGAGATTGCAAGAAAGCCCTTTAACTGCGGATGGTCTGGGTTGAGGGTATACTATTAAGCACACGCTAGGCCCGAGATTATTTATTTATTATTTATTTATATGGATCAGATTCAACTAAGCAGGGGTCAATGGTGCTGTTTTGCCATCTCTTCACCACCAAGGGATGGAACCATATACTGAAGATACTTTTTAAGTCCAAGGATGCTTTTCCTGACACAGTATTCTGATTATGTACCTTCTATATATGAGGAAGCAACCTGCATGGGCAGTGTGTCCCCTTCTCCATAGTCTCCTGGTCTGGAAGCTTTGGAGAGTGGTGGAGAGTCTCCCATCAAAAAAGGATCTGCAGGTTTTGGCATTTTACATCATGTTGTTATGTTCCTGTAGGGTCTTTGGGGTTGCAGAAGCTATCACACGACTGGACCCTGCATTTTGAATAACAAAGTGTGTCTTTGAGTCATGGAGGACAAGGTTACCTACTCACGCATTCCTGCTGAAATACTCAGGGACTTGTAGTCGACTCTTAAGACTGAGAAAAGAAAGCACCTGGACATAAACACACAGGTCTGTCAACATGCACAAGTCAGCTATATGAGCTCCACAAGAGTTTAAACTGCATAAAAACAATGACACACACAGTTCACTTGTTCTTTAATTTTCCCTGATAAGAACAGAAACTGCCCAGTTGGAGATCTTCAAAGACACAACCAACCACTCCCCAAAACTCATAGAATCATGGAATCATAA
>VZTL01050814.1:1290-14572 GCA_013400535.1 Scopus umbretta | reverse complement strand
ATATATATATTTAATCTTTCTGCCTTAGGGCTACTATCCATCAAACAAACCTGGAGTGGAACCTAAAAGGCCCTGTCGTCCCATCAACCTCACCCATCTCATGTACTTGTCTGCAGCGACCAATCGCATCACTATTACCTGGGGGAATTACGGGAAGGTATGTGCCAAAGGAAATTGTGCAAGACTGCACGAAGGAGGGCAAAAGAGCAGCCTCGCTCATTCTTCCCCTTCCTTTTCTCATTAGAGCTATTCTGTGGGGCTGTACTTAGTGCGGCAGATGACCTCAGCAGAGCTACTGCAGAGGTTGAAAACCATTGGGATCAAACATCCAGAACTCTGCAAAGCACTTGGTGAGTATGTCTGCTTGTGCAGTGGCTCGGGGAGGTCCGCTGTATGTCTGTCAGACTGCAGCATTCCTGATAGCCAGGCTGCTAGAAATATGCTTGGGAACAGCTGCCAAGTTTTATACACTTTCTTTCCGCCAGCTGTATAAAAACACTTTTTATTTGAACAAACTTGTTAAGCTGTATGTCAGTCGTGTGAAATTGCCCCAAATCTGTGTGCAAGTGCAGCACTTCTGCAGTGTGTGTTTCTCATGGCTCTGCAGAAGCTCTGAATCACTTTAGTTGGATTTAGAATTTGTCCCCAGGTCGTATCGTGGTGAGTGCCGCTGAGGGCCAGTGTCGTTCTGACGCGAATGGCTTCATGCCTTCACCTGAGTAATTATGAGCTGACGAACATTACCACAGCACCTCGGCCTTGACCCGCACTATTTCCAAAGGAGATTTCTGGAGCAAGGGATCCTGGTGAAAATGTCCTGCTGCCCCAACCCCCTGTGAATCCTAGGGGCTGGCAGTGGGATTTCACCACCAGCACTTTCATATGCGTTGAGAGCTTCAGAGAAGAGATGATCCCGAGAGATGCTTATCCTAGACCACTCAGGTAAATCATCATGGTATGAGACAAATGCAAAACATTATTGAAAATGAGGGGAAATTACCTTTCCAAGGCAGAGTCTGACTTGCAGCTCATGAGAGTCTGGAGGATTTCCAGTTATTTAATGTTACTGGAGTGAGCATTCTTACTATTTAGTTCTGCATGGGAGAACTAACACCATGGATCATGATGGTCTTTAAAACATACTATTCAGATCATGGACAGCTCTTCCCAGGTGTAAGAAACATAATCTTGAAGATAGATTATAGTTCATAAGGGAAATGATGATTTCAGACATGTCTGGTCTTTAGATGCCTAATGCACCTTGTTGGGGACACTGCTGCTTCAGCCAAACTTTTGATCTTCACGTAAAGTGCAGCATTTCTGCAGCAGATGCTGAACACTTCTATATCTGTGTGACATACCAAATAGCGTCCATGGCAGTCTTGATCATATTAGACCACTCTGACAGCCAGCACTTGGCATAAGAAATTAAAATTTCTGTTAAATATCCACCATTCTCAGAAGCCCGAGGGACTGGCTGTGTGCTCCCTTTTTTTGCTGTTCACCAGAACCTTGAATGAATTGAGCAGAGGCTGACTTTTGAGTTGTCCTAAACTACAGAGGATCCTGTCATTCTTCTCTGACCCTTCTTGAAACCAGGCTCAGCAGTATGTGCTGGTCCCTTGAAAGCGAGCACTTGCAGGATGGCCTCTCAATCTGAGAGTGGCAGGCAGAGGTTCTGAAATCGGCTTTCTTGCCTTTTCCACTTGGTAACATGTGTATGCCTCCAGTTCTGCTGAGTTAGATAATGAACAGCTTTGGCTGGACTTTGGGACAGAGATGAGTTGCTTTTGGTGACCTTAAATTTAACCAAGTAGGAACATGGTCTTGTTTCAGTTCCTTTGGCCTGTTACTGCTTGGAAGTTGTTTGGACATCTGAAACTGGCAAGCACCAGTAGCTTGTAAACTTTGCTTTTATAGCTCTGGTCTGTTCCGCAAATGATTCCATTTCATGTTCATTGCAATATCCCTCAGTTCTCACTAAAGCTACCCTTTGACTTTGGTTGCATCTCGGGACTGACTCATCTTCCTTTGCATGTGCTTCTGCTGACTTTAGTATAGGAACGTCATCTGAAAACAGAGATGCTTACATACGTGGCTGTGGATCCAAAAGCAGTCTCAAAACAGTTTGATTCTAATCAGGAGGTCCTAGAAAATGCCCATTTCTCCTTCCCATGAATCATAGTAATTGATGCACAGAGAATGCTCTTACAAAGAACTTTATAAAAAAATAAGCTGGGATGAAAAGTCTCCTAATGTGAAGAAAATAACACCAAATCTTGTAATCTTGTGGGAATTTCACATCTGAGAAGCCACTCTCTAATTAGAGCTGTGTTGCAAACCGGCATGTAGCCTCATTGTCTGGAGACGTCTTGTTATGATCTGAAAAGGTCAAAATAAATGGTTGACTTGCTCCAAAGAAAAATGGTGATGGAAGTGTCAAAGGCCTTTTCAGACAGCAGTGTTAGCAGCAGCTACTCTTTAGGAGTTGTGTAGCAGTTTAAAGCTAATTTTCTATGTTGATTCCACACCTTGATGTGGGACCTGCACGTGCGGGACCTGTGTGTCTGCTGCTCTTTTCGATTTGCCTGCAGCTCCCCTGGGTTTTCCTTTCAGGATGCAGCAGTGGGGGCAGGATTCTCTACCTCCTTTCCTAACATCTTGTTTCTTTCCAAATATATGCTGGATCGCTGCTTGTGACTGTTTTTTGCATGGCTGCCTTGTTCTTTGAGCTGTCTGCCCTGGTACCTCTGGGTCTGTTTGTAGCTCCTGTGAAACAGTCTGCTGGAATAAATGAGCTGGCCAGCATAGAAGCTGAAGAGTTACAGCCCAGTGGCACTAAGAGGAGGCTTGTTTATTTGATGGGGAAATGATGGGATGTGGTTTCCTACCAATTTGACCGTATCTGTGTTTGCTCACTTCTGGGGGGACTTCGTCTGAATTTCAAGGGGCGGGGGGAGGCAGTTAACCCTGTCCTATTGCCACTGATCTTGGAAGGGAATAAAATCCATCGTGCTTGTACTAATGACCGGATAAGCCTAAATTGACTTTGTTCCAGAAGTCTTGCCATGTGCTAGAGCTCTATCCATCCACTCTTTCCCTCCCTGCAGGAAGTGCAGGTATGTGGGTGTCTTAGTCCCCTCCGAAGGGGGTTAAAGTTAACTCCCTGTTGGCTGCCTTGGTAGAATATTTACACGAAAAAGCTAGTTAGCAGTATGATTTCCTCTGGGTACCCTAGCCTGTAGTTTGTAAATAAGAGGTGGAAGGGTTGCTAAGAGAGCATTAACAGCATAGCTAGCAGTTAGTGTACAGCTGGTTGCCCTCATCCCAGCACCTAAGTCCATCCCGGCTCCTTCATTTGGTCTACCTGGATGAGAGGCAGCATGTGATTTTTGACTGGGAGACCTGGGTCATTGGAAAGGGGGATCTGTAAGAAAATGTGAGCTTCTTCCACCAATAAATCCTCCAGCTGACCTGTAGTCCATGAACTGCCTCATCATGCGCAAGGTTTTTGGCTGGCCAAGCAGCGTCTCTACTGAGCTCTGCAGGTTGCAAAAGCCTGGTCCATTACAACAGCTTTCTGTCTCTGTGTCCTCTGTCCCTGACTGGCAGAGGTTGTCATCTGTGGGGAAAATTACTCATATGCAGCCAAGGGCTGTCAGTGAGCTGCTTGACCTGTGCTACACGGTGTTTCCAAGGTGAAGTTTGCATCTGTTAAATTTTGTGCTCTCTACTCTTATTGCAGTAAAAGAGAAGCTACGCTTGGATCCAGACAGTGAAATTGCCACTACAGGTGTTCGTGTCTCTCTTATCTGTCCGGTAAGTCTTTGCGATACATTTTAGTCTGCTTTTTTCAAGAAATCCTATTCTAGTGCCAGACCAGCTTTGTAAGCTAACAAATCGTTTTGCTTAGGAGGAGAACTGTCTGGTGATAGCTTGGGTGGGTTTTATTGCTGATCTCCTGCTCTTTGGTTCAACAGCTAGTGAAGATGCGGCTGTCTGTCCCATGCCGGGCGGAGACCTGTGCACATCTGCAGTGCTTTGATGCAGTGTTCTACCTACAGATGAATGAGAAAAAGCCCACATGGATGTGCCCTGTGTGTGACAAACCAGCACCCTATGACCAGCTAATAATTGATGGGTGAGTACATACACTTCTTTGTCGTCAGCCCCTTTCTTTTCTCCGTTGAATGCAGCATCTTGCCTTTTGCTCTGTGCATCTGATTGAAGTTCACCTCGAAACAAAGTTGGAAGCTTATTCTGCTGGTGCATAATATTCTGACTTAATTGTCTTGGTGTATTAGAGCAAAGCTTGACTGTTTGTCTGCTGTTCTTAATTTTTGGATTACACTAACGTGTTTTGCATTTACTGCCACACTCTTTTCATCAGGCTGATGAACCCGCGCAACTAGCCACCTTGATTGACCGATACTGTGCTGCATGGAATAAGCCACTTTATGAGCATCCGATAAGGCGATTTTTTTGATAGGGAACATCTTCCTGTTTTCTTGTTGGTGTGAGGTGCTCATCAGCTCACAAGCAATTCTTGGCATGCTCTAAATTTGATTGGGGGATCTTCTCTGCCAGCTATTAAACTGAACCTTGTGCAACATAGAGCCCCCGAGGTGGACGTACAAATGCAGTATTTGGAGAGATTTTTGTACAGTCTGTGTGACTGTTCCAGTACAATTCCTGTGGCCGTTCTGAATATCTTGGTCTCAGGGGTGGGAAGGATGCCTCAGTAGGGATGGTTTCTGTGTTTTGCATGCCTGGGGGGGGGAGGGGAAACCCAGGAGGTTCAAATCCACTGCGGGGACAGAATTAAAAGGCTTTGGCTATATTGTCCAGGCTGGAGGTTTTGTGGGTCTGCCTGGGTCCCCTGGGCGCTCTGGTTCCTGGGGACACCCAGTGGTGGTTGGTCCCTGCCAGCAGGCTGAGCCTGTGCAGCAGGACCTTGGGGTGGCCAGTGGGCCCTGGGGGCTCCCTCCTGGGGGTTACTAGCTCCCTTGGTGTGGGGACACACACCAGTGCCTGTCTCAGGCAAACGGGGTATGCTGGGAGGCAACCGGCTTTTGGTACAGCACTTTTAGAGTGGGTTTGTGAAGGGCAGACCACAAAGTTTTTCCCCAGCCATGCGTTTGGGTCTGGCTGCCATCCTGGAGCTGCTGCCTGCCCTGCAGTGGGCCAGAAGGATGGAGCCACACCAGCATCCCCATTCTCTCAGTGTTGCCAGCGAGGCAGCCCCTGTCTCTTCTGCATGAGGGATGTTCTCCTTCTACTGCCTCATTCTGAATGTGGCATAGTTGGGAGTAGTGCTGTAAAAGCACAGGAGGAAATTAAAGCAAAGTAATTTCCAACAGCACTTGGAAAAGGGTGAGGTAAGAAATGCATGCTCCGAGCCCTGCCAGGAGTTCTCCAGCCATGAATTGGGGAAAGGTTGCTTTAGACTTGGCATTCAACTTGTCTTCCGGTTTTCAGTCCTTATGGGAATGGTGTTTCCCATATCTCTGGACCAGAGTTAGTTTGCTCTGTCTTTTTACCAAAGAGAAGAACAGAGTGCTCACCATAAGCTAGGAGAGCTGGAGTGCTACAGTTCAGCAGTACAAGAATGCTTTGGAGGTGATGCTTGTATGTCTGAGTGAGGTTTGATACTGGAAAGTTTAAAAATGCAGCTGTGTGCCAAGAGGATTACTCTAAAATCCAGGAGATCTCCCTCTCCTCATTGCAGACCTGGCAGACGGAGCCCTATATGCAAACTGCAGAACGAGCTCAGCTGACAGCAGGGGCCACCTGAGGCAAGCCAGAAAGTTGGCAATGATGCTTGTCAGCTCCAGAAGTATGGGTTCCAGAGGCTATCTGTAGAGAAGAGTGCAATAAATTGCCTGGCTTTTTTCCAGGAGTACAGGAAGGAACAAAGAGTGAATTAATGCAAACAGCAATCTCTACCCACCCCTCAGATGAAGTTTTGTTGCCTCAAAATGCAGGGAGCCTGTTTTGTGGGCTGGGACCACTGACATCTGTAGTGGTACTAGCCAAGCTGAGAGCCACCCTGAGGACTGGTGGAGCAAGGTGCATGGTTCTTGGCTTCTGGAAAACGTTCTCCACCCTCATGTCTTGTATAATTGGCCTTTAACACAGATTCCCTCAAAAGTAGGGAGAGTTTAGAGAGAAATTGTTCAGGTGCATCCCACTCCCTTGGCACACGAGGCATGGAAGTAAGCAGACAAGTGTCTCCACCTGGGTGGTATATTCCCAGGGCCAGGCTGATAATGTTCTGAGTGTTGCTGTGTTTGTTGGTACTGATTTGATCCAGGAGTTGTGGCTTTTTAGGCTGTCTGAGGCAGCCTAGGCACCGATAACCTGTTTGCTTTGTCCTCTGGCCAACACTGACAGGAAAATCCAGTTCCTTTGAGATCTCTAACAAGGCTGCTGAGACTGATGGGGAAGGTACAAGGGATTGTGGAACCTCCACAGGTCGGCAATGCATGTGTCCCTCCTGGATGAGGAGGAGGAGGAGGTTGTCAATGGTGAAGGCTCAGCAGATTTATTTGTCACCGCTCTGCAGTGCTCAAGACTGGGTTTCAGTGGAAAACATCTGTTGGATGAAGGCAGTCTTCCAGTCTCCCTGAAAGTACGCTAGAGGGAACCTGGCAGTCACAGCTGGATGTTGTTAGTCAAAAAAGGGGTGTAGGCCCCTGAGGATGTAGTTGGTTGGTCGAGTCTAAGATCCTCTGGGTCTTGTCAGCTTTTTTGGAATTGCAGCCTTGGTGCTTGCTCTGCAGGATGACAGGACTGTCTGTGGAAATGCATTTCCTACTTGAACTGGGAGAAAGCAGAAACTTTCTCCCACTAGTGTGCCACAAATAGTTTTCTTGACCTTGTAAGACTTTGCTATTAGCTCTCCTTTACTGAAGGGAAATGCTCAAGTCCAGGAGTGAATAAGGCCTTGCAGAACGGTGGTTCCAATAGTGTGTCCAAATAAACATCCCAGGCAAATGGTGGGACATGTCAAAGTAAAGCAAGTACCCAGTTTCAGTGGCACAGGGGAAGGGCCTCATTCTGCTTAGTGTGTCTGCAGTGAGAGAGCTGATGGAGGTATCTACACTGGGTGTATTTTCAGTGGTAAACATGTGTTTTCTGTTGCAGGAGGCTGCGTATATTGTTTTGGTGGCTGCTGTGGAGGCTTTGGGAAATAAAAATAGGAAGGAAGTGAAGTGCTGCTTGTTGGATTGCTTATTTCCTTATGTCACAGGATATTTTGTCTTTTGCTAATGCCTTGGTGTGAATGTACCCACACCAGCCCTGACATAGCTCTAGATGTGGCATCAGGCATCTGTCTAGAAGCAGTGCCACGGACTTGGGAAACTGGGTGAAGAGGCAGGACTGTCTTCTAATTGCACATAATTAGAATGTTAGTTCACAGTTTAGGTACGGTATCAGAAAGGACTGGGATGGTTTTCGCTGTCAGAACCTGTTCTTGTTTCATGGGAAATAAAACAAGCCCTTGACTGCAGGGACCATCTGTTTGGCAGCCTTCTGCTAACACCAAATTTCTTCTAAATTTAGGGCTGTTTAAGGTGAAGTTCCAGGTTCGTGGCCCATCTCTAAATGCATTCTGCTGATTGCCTCGAGCTTAATAGATGGCATCTTTTCTCCTGTCCAGGCTCCTGTCAAAGATCCTGACAGAGTGTGAAGATGCAGATGAGATAGAGTATCTGGTGGATGGTTCCTGGTGTCCCATCAGAGCTGAGAAGGAGAGAAGCTGCAGCCCTCAGTGCCCAATATTAGTTCTAGGTGAGTATCTCTGGGGCTAAAGATTTTAAATTACTGTAGGAAATGTGTGCAAATTGCAAAACTAGAGTTCCTCAATTGACTTGGGAAAAGCTGTCTCATACCTTCACAAGAGTTTGGCTCTTGGAGAGCTACCTCTGGATAGCCCCTTTGTTTTCAGCCTCTCCAGAAATGAACAGCATCGCCAGGGTGCATCGCATCCCTGCGGAGGAGGGCCCAGCCCAAACGGAGTTACTCAGCAAAGCTGGGTTGTTGCCGGCATCTCTGCAATGACCCCTGAAATGTCATTGGCAAGACCAGCCTAGAACAGTGCTGTAGTTCTTTTGTGGGAAAAGAAGATTTTGACTAGAAGTGCTGTCTGTTGGGCAGCCCACGCGAGGCCAGGTCCTCTAGCAGTGGCGATATCTGCTGGCGGGGTTGGCAGTGTTGCTGTGTAGCTTCTTACATCGGCTCAGCCAGTTCCTGGGTCTTGACATTACAAAGCATTTCCTTACCAAGGAGATGGTCAAACGCTGGAAGAGGCTTCCTCGAGAGGCAGTCGATGCCCCAAGCCTGTCAGTGTTTCAGAGATGTTTGGACAGTGCCCCTAACAACATGCTGTAACTTCTGGTCAGCCCAGAGGTGGTCAGGCAGCTGGACTAGGTGATCGTCATGGATCCTTTCCAACTGAGATACTATATTCCAAGTACCACACAGCCATGAGAGACTGAGAGTACCGGAGCGTCCCCTCAACGGGGCATGAAGTGCCTTAATTAATCCTACCTTTTCCCGCACCTCTTTCAGGTTCTTCAGATGTGAACGGGCTGTTGCCCACTCCTAATGGTAACGGTGAGAACGGCAAGGCCGCTGCTGACGTTGTGGATTTAACACTGGACAGCTCATCATCGGAGGAAGAGGAGGAAGAAGACGAGGAAGAAGATGACGATGATGAGGGACCCCAACCAAAACGACGCTGCTCTTACGAGAAAGGTTTAGTTTCTGCCTGCTGACTGCGGAAGCAGCTCTGAATCTCAGAATGGACAGACTTGAATACTCTGGTGCTTATGAAACTGGAGGAGGGGGAGAACGTCCTCTCCCACCTCATCTCCCTTCCTCCCTGATCTCCCTTGACTTTCCTATTCCAAATGAATCATTAAAATGAGAGAAAAAGAAAAAAAAAAAAAAGCAAAGAAACAAAAATGAGAAAACACAAATGGAAAAACAAACCATTGAGCTGCTTCTTGGTTGGAAAACTACCCCACTCAAAGCCTGACCCTGAACTGGAGTCTGAAGTAAGGAAAGTGTCTTAAGCCAGGCAGTCAGAATCCGCAGCTCGCTGGTCTCTGCTGCCCTTCACCAGGACGGTTTGAATTGGTGGAGTTCACCCGCAGATCTACAGGACATCTTAACTCCCATGCATCTCCAAAGCTGTGTGCATTTTTATTGTCTTGTTAAATAACCATTCCTTAATTAATCTAAAGTTTTTGCTGGACCTGTGAGTCCGGGGTGGGGAGGGGGCGGGAGCCGGCANTGGGGATGGGGGGCACGGGGGGAAAGGGAAGAGACGTACGATTGGAATCGCACTGTTCTAGTTAGGAGCTCCAGCAGCTCTGCACCTCATGTAAAGAGACACGTTTTGAATCTTTTAACCTAATCCGAAGGTAATGTAGAAATTGTGCGTAGTGACTCGTTTTAGTTGAGCAGAAGCCATGGGGAGGGTGGGGAGGGCTCGAACCACAAATCTGTTGTATTTTTGAAGTGCAATAACTTGGTGTTTTTGAAGACTTAAAAGGGCTGCGCATTCCCTTTTCTTTGAGAAGGCTTTGTTTCTGGAGGCGGTGGCAGTGACCTGCAGGACAGCTGGACACCTGGCACTTGAGGAGGAGCGGGGCGGGGGGCGAGGGATGCTTGGGCCTTCAAGAAAATGCCAGGTGGGGGAATCTCAGTTTCTAGCCAACTACCTCGGTAAACTCCAATTCAGGTTTCTTTCAGTCACGAACCAGTGTGCGGCCCGGCACCGGCACTGCTGGCGGCACTGTTGGCAGGGTGTTGAGGACAGAGCCGAGGGACGATGCGTGGAGCCCTGCGACCACGTGTTAACAGCCTCTGGACTTTCCACTTCTCTGTTCAAGACTTTGGTCCCAGACCCAAAGCTACTGCTATGCTCTTGATGGCAAAATGTTGTTGCTTTTGAGTTTCCAAATGGTAACCTTTTTGACTTTGTCTTAGAGATTTTTTTGTAATTAACTTTGCGTAAGCAGCTCTGCTGTTGCCACTAACGCCTCTGAATGCTGTTTTGCTTTGGACCTCGCTGACTTTTCTCATCTGTAGATGAGAATAAACATTGGAAGGAAGCTGGCCTGTGCCTCTGCCCCTCTCTGTGCCCACAGGACGGGTGGCAAGTGGGAGCAATGCCCCCGTGCCCAATGTGAGGGGCATTGCTGCAGCCGGAGCCGCCTGAGCAGTGTCCAGCTGCGCTGTACCAAAGCCCCCAAGCTCCGGACGAGGGGCGCTTGGTGTCACTGGATGCAGCCGGAGCCCAGTTGCAGGGATGTTCCTGCACCCCAAAACCCTTCTGCCTCCCTTTGGCCCTCACCTCCTCAGGGCGTTGGAGGGGGGCAATGGCGGTGGGATGGCAGAACGAAAGCAATGGCGCTTTCCGAAGCGCTCGTCCCGTGTTTGAGGAAAAGCGAAGCACGGCCGCTCTCATGTCAACAGAAAAGCCACCAAGGTCCACCCAGAACTGTTCTAAATCGTTGTTAGGTGACTTGCCCAAAAGCATCTAGGAAGAAAGCAAAGAATTATCCTCTAAATGCTGTTGAGCAGGAAGCTTCGACCTGGCACGTTTGGAGGTTTCCTCTCCAAATTCTCCCCAGTCTCCTGCATGCGGTGCAGGATCCCCGAATCCCCTGCCCAGCACAGGGGGCACTGGGCTCCGCATCAGGCTGCGGACACTGGCAGAGGCAGTGCCCGTCGCTCCCAGCCCTTCCTTTTGTCTTGGCAAATGAAAACTTTTGAAGGCAAAAGGCGGCGGGGGGGGGAATTAAAAAAAAAAAAACAAACAAACAAACAAACAAACAAACAAAACCCCAATTTCTCCCCAGGTATCTTTTGCAGGTGTCCCAGCCAGCAGCCGCGGGCGGGGGGGAGCAGGCAGGGAGGCAGCTGCATCTTGCTTGCTCTTCTGCTGTTTCCAGTCTTGCTCCCACAGAGAAACTTATTTGTACGACATGGGCTTTTCTTTTTCTTCTCTTTTTTTTTTTTCTTTTTTTTTCCTCCTGTTTGTGTGTAAGCAATATGTTTTCAGGTTTAAATGGGGGTGGGGGTGGGAAGGGGGGTTAAAACAACAACAAAAAAAAACCTGGGTAGAGCTCAAAAATTAAGTTTTACTGTATAAAGTTCTGTGGCTCACATCCCTGGCTGCACAGTAGCTTTAGAGTCCAGTTTTTTTCTAATATTTGTATTCTAATTTAATTGCTTTTAAATTTTCCAGGCCAAGCCACTGTTTGGAAACATCATGCTTCTGTTACTGCTTTCTGTTTGAGTTGGCCAGCTCTTCCTGTACATATGTTTTTTCTTATATCCTGTTTTTTTCTTTTTTTGTAAAGAGAAGAGAAAAAACAAAAAGAAAATTATTTTTCTTTCCCTCAGTACACATTCTTCAAAGTTCAAATTATAGTGTTTGTTAAATAAAAAGAAAGATTTACATTTCAACTCTGTCAGCTGCTTGGGATTTCTCTTCAGGGGCTCCCCCGGGAATTGGGGACCCAGGAGCACGGTGGGCGCAGGGGCCGGTGTGGGATGTCCCCGTCCCCATGGGCACCTCACTGCCACTTTGAATTCCTCCACCTCCAGCGGATTAATCATTTTATTTATGAGGCTTAAAGGTCCAAATCCCGCTAAACCCGGGGCTTTGCCAGATAAACAGCCTGCTTTGCGAAGGCAGCCCGTTTGTGAAAACACAATTAGCAAACCCCGTAATCTGCACTAATTACCGGGCAGGGCCGGGAGGTCTCCCCTCTGGCTGGCGGTGGTGTGGGGACCATGGGGGACATGGTGCCCGGGGGACGGCACCCGCCTGGGGCCTCCTTCACCATTGAATACCTGCTGTCGGAGCGGGGTGATGGGGGACCCCGCGCCCCCTCTCCCGCTGGCCGTGGCCCCCCGCTGGAGCCCGGGGACAAGCCGTCGCAGTCCTACATCGCCCTCATCTCCACCGCCATCCTCTCCTCCCCGGAGAAGAAGCTGCTGCTCTCCGACATCTACCAGTGGATCATGGACAACTACCCCTACTTCAAGAACAAGGTGAGGCGCCACGATGCTGGAGCGGACACGTTTTCGGGGCTTTTCTCCCCCAGTTCTGGTATGGTTTTGCTGGTTGGGGGTGGGCAAACCGGGAGCTGAGCTCTGGGTGCTGGTGTTGGGTGGGGGACGGGGCTGGGCTTGACTCACCGTGGCTCTGCTGACCCCAATCCACTGGGAAAACACATATGCTGGCGTCCGGATCTCGGGACAAAGTGCTGATGTCTCCAGGCGTGCTGGGTGCCATTCACTCTGGTGCCTACTGACGACCCAGAAGGTGTGTGGGGTGGGTGCGGCAGGTCCTTGGCAGGTGCGGGCTGGCTGACGGTGCCTCTTGGCCCAGGAGAAGAGCTGGCGCAACAGTGTCCGCCACAACCTCTCCCTTAACGAGTGCTTCGTCAAAGCCGGCCGCAGCGACAACGGCAAAGGCCACTTTTGGGCTATCCACCCTGCCAACCTGGAGGATTTCGCCAAAGGCGACTACCATCGCCGGCGGGCCCGGCGACGCATCCGCAGGTGNAGAGCCCGGGGTACGCGTCCCCCTGAGTGACCCCCAACCCCCCCCACCGTGCCCATGCCCCAATGGGGACAGCCCCCCGGGGACCCCTCCCATCTCCCCGGGGGTCCCACCTTCGCAGGGCACCCCGGGAGGGGACCCACTGGCCCATGTTCCCCCGTCAAGGGCCAGCCACAGCCCAGCGGTGTTATCCATGGAGGGGGCCTCCAACTCCCCCCCACGTGGGCCCAGGCACATATGGGGCTTAAACCCTGCAGCGGCAGGCCCCTTGCCCTAATTATTTTCCTACTAATTGTCCCTGACGCCCCTAATGAAAATCGCGGCTCCCAGGTGTTAAGTGGCATTAGGGCGTCTCGCTAAGAAAGACGACTCGGCCACTAAATCCTGGGAGATAAAACCCCCAAAGCTCTTCGCGCTCCCGAAAACTAGGAAGCTTATGACACAAATTAATCCGTTAACATTGGCCATGCCCTTTGGGGGGGGGCATGGCCTGGGGGGGCCGCCGGGGTTGGCCGCGATGGTGGGGGCAGCTGGAGGCCAGGCTGGGTCTTGCTCGGGGACAGGGTGGCAGCGGGATTTTGGGGCTCTGGATCGTGGGGTCCCCTCGGTGCCACCTGCACTCCCCTCGCCTGCCTCGGTTTCCCCATTCGCAGCTGCTCCCTGCTGCTGGCCTGGCCTTGTGGGTAGTCGGGG
>VZTL01050812.1:0-10816 GCA_013400535.1 Scopus umbretta | reverse complement strand
AAAGTACAACTCTTGTCGTGGGGCCACGCGTAAACGGGACGCTGTAGGAAAGCACAGCTCTCATCCTGGGGCCGCGCGTAAACGGGACTCTACAGTACCACTCTTGTCCTGGTGCCGCGCATAAATGGGGCTCTACAGTACAACTCTCGTCCTGGGGCCACGCGTAAACGGGACTCCATAGTAAAGTACAACTCTTGTCCTGGTGCCTCACGTAAACGTGACTCTACAGTACCACTCCTGTCCTAGTGCTGCGCGTAAATGTGGCTCGACAGTACAACCCTCATCCTGGTGCCACACGTAAATGTGACTCTGTAATAAAATACAACTCTCGTCCTGGTGCCGCACGTAAACGTCACTGTACAGTACAACTCTTGTGCTGGTGCCGCGTGTAAATGTGGCTCTGTAATAAAGTATAAACCATAGAATCATAGAATCATTAAGGTTGGAAAAAATCTCTGAGATCTCCTAGTCCACCGCCAACCCAACACCTCCATGCCTACCAAACCATGTCCCCAAGTGCCACATCCACACGTTGTTTGAACCCCTCCCGGGATGGGGACTCCACCGCCTCCCTGGGCAGCCTGTTCCAATGCTTGAACAGTAGAGAAATTTTTCCTAATATCCAATTTCCCAGCCTGGAGATCTCCAAAGAGCAGCCTGGAGATGATCTCCAAAAACGCAGCCTGGAGCACAGGGCCCTCGCAGCAGTGCCCACAGCACGCAAAGCCCGCAGGCAATGCCGGCAACACGACTTCTCCTGCCAGCACTGCAACCCCCAGCAGCATCCCGCCCGCCTGTGTCCAGGGGGAAGGTTGCTCACATCCCTGTCTTTCTAAAGACACTGCTCCACAACCTTCGTGCTCCGTCCCCCCCCCCCCCCCAAAGCAGCACCGCTGACGCCGTCATCAGAAACGCATCTCGGGAAGCGATGCCGGTCAGCGTGCATGCCAACCAACAGATGAGGGAAACCTACCAGGAGTCTTCTTCCAGGGACAAAGCGATTAGAACAACACACTACAGGAGAAGTAAAGCGCACCTAATACAGCTAATAAGATTATAACAGGCACCATGGTCTCCTTGCCCGGACACTTCTTAACAGGCCCACGTTCTTAACCCCTGCTAGCAGGAGACAAACAGCTGTGCATCATTACTTACAAGCACAAGTTAACAGCTCTAAGCAGGGATTTTTCTCCTGTTCATCAGTTTGGTATACAATCCATACCAAGCATTGATTTTTCCAAATGCTAAGAAGCGTTAGAGCAGCAATGGAGGTGTTTGATGATTAGCAGCAAGCTAAAGGCTGCATTTTCAAAACAAGGTATTTAATTTCACTCTCATTACAAGAGCAGTCGCCCCCTACGAGGAAAGAAAGAGAACATGAAGGCGACATACCAAATAAAAACAGATGAAAACTCTCTTTTGTGCTCACGTGTAGTGAAAGGAGTAATCTCCCTGGTAAAATGCATGAAACCATGTTTTATTCCTACCTTTGTAATAAATTTTCCATTTGGAGTCAGACTAGCCGCTTACTCGCAGTGAAATCCTGCTCCTGCTGAGGTCACTGACATACCTGTAACTGCGTTAAACAAGGCTGAATTTCACCCTTCGTTCTTCAGGCTGCCAGCTACAAAGAGGGAAGTATTACTTGGAGGAGCTGTGATGCCTCAGAGGTAAATCTTCTGAATGTGAAGAAATGCTAGATGTATATTTTATCTGCACAGTTACTTCAAGAAAAATTGTTTTGTCAGAATTTGTTATCTACCTGAAAACATAGCCAGAAACGTCAGCTTTAAAAATAGCCTTCTAGCAAAAATAACGACTGACTTCAGACCAGATGTTTATCTTCGATATCTCCACTAAATAAAGGAAGATGTTAAAAACATGGTAGTTCTGTGCTATCTGCATAAACTGTTTTCCCCCTCACTTTGAAATTCTCTTGTGATATTCCAGGTCAATAAGGAGTCCCCAATAAGCCTCAAATACTGAAGGATACCACTGTCTGCAAAAACAAAAAAAAACCAACCAAAAACACAATCCAGCAGATGTATGGGATGTGTCCCTTTGGGCTGTCTCTGATAAGCTAGGAAAGACTGCAACAAATCCAGAGGGAGGAACCACAGCGAGAGGACAGGAAGGGGTTGAGTTGATTTTTAGGTGGTTTTTTTTAACTTTAATTAAAATTTATTTGGGGGCCGACAGTTTCCAGGCTCCACCTAGTCGGCCATTCAGTCCTAAAGGCTGTTCTTAATCCACAGGTGGCTTTTGAAGTTCACCTTTTGAAATCTGAAAGTATTTGCTACTTGTCCTGGCCCTGTTGCAACATTGGTTTGGACAATGCTTTCACTGATTAATTGGAATACGAGGAAAATGAAGCTAAAAATATTGAAAGCAAATTAAAAAGCGATTCTCAGAAAAGACAAGAGAGGAATTAACACTGAGGAGTCATTCCTTCAGAGGGTAAGAGAGATGACTTAGTTGTCTGCTGAGCTGGGTCAATGAAAACGATTAAGAAACAACCTCACAAATCAATGGAAAGGTTGTCCGAAAACGCCCAAGAAAGTGAAACTAACCGAGAAAGGGCCGTGCGATTACGGTTTCTAAGTTCTGATTAAATACGTTCGATTTTTATTACTTCCTGTTATCGCTATAAAGAACGCTGCACAGCCAGGTTGATGATACGTTTTTCCTCCTCTGCTCGTTACAGTCTTTGACACAAAATAAGGTATGCCGGCGGGAGCGCCTCGCCGCACCGCAACCCTTCCGGAGGAGCCATTGTTTTCTCTCTTCCTGTAACCGGCTTTGCTGGACGTTCCTGTTTTCTCTACAATCCACGCACGTCTCTTAGAAAGAGAGACGTATAAAGCTGGACAGGCAAAAAGCACGACGCTGAAGAAGAAAGTGGCAGCGAAGAACGCTATTTTTACGCTGAGAGAAAGTGGAAGCTGAAAACGCCAGTCTGAGTGACATGGGAACTGTCAGCAAGAACAGATAATTACACAACGTGAACTCATCCTCATGACAATGACTCTAATGAGATAGGAAATGGAATAAAATCAATATTCTATTTACACTGACAGTACAGACTCAAAGCTTGAAATTGCCAAATGGCTGTCTTTTAAATAAAGAAATACAAAAATTACTGACTGCCTTACAGTATTTTCAAAACACCTCTGCCAAATTCAAAGTTTACCAATAACATATCTCAACACAAAATTTGGAAAAGATACAGCAACTACTTCATGGCACAATTGAGGGATATAATTACTGCGCTGTCACAAAATTAAGCAGAAACAATGAGCTAATTAACATCTTGGCCACATAACAGTGAAGGATCGGTTAAAGAAAAATGTTCTTTAGTAAACTACTGCTCAACCAACCAAATTGGCCTTGTACTCTAGCTCTGGAGGGACTGTACCCGCTACGCCGATACGACAGCACGTAAAAGCAACCAGACCCCCTCTCTCAATTTTGTACTTTTGCGCGTATCGGGGGGAAAAAGCAGAGCGCAAAGGCAGCAGCGCGGCACAGCCAGCTCTGAAGTGGGAATGCCCCGACGCCGTACCACGTCAGACGTCCTTCACGGCCCCCCACGGCCCCGCCACCTGCGTCGCATCGGAGCGTGGTAAAACTACAAGCGCGTACTAGCGCTGAACTACTGAGCAAGTCCCACACCGGATTTGTAAAAAACCTGCCAGCGCTACTTCTATGACCCAGAAATTCTGCATTATACACACAGTTTCCGTAGCAGTAGTAGTAGTAGTAGTACTGGTAGTAGTGCTTTAAAGGTTATTTCTGTACTGTTTTAGCTCCGACAGAGCTGCTTGGGAAGGCAGTGAAACCTCCCACCGACTTCAGTGGGCTTCTGAGGCAGATCCTCCTCAGACGTGGTTTTATCTTGAGTGTATTTCACAGTTTCTGAAACCGTTATAGCAGAAACACCTAACTGTGACATTACATCTGAGTTGAACACATCCAAGCGTACTCAGTTCATGAAAACTGGATAAATAATGGAAAAAGAGGCAACGTTGTGAAGTAAGCGCCCCCACCTGCACACGCGTTACTGCAGCGTGCAGAGAAATAAGGTATTTCCTTGAAATCAGTTTTCCCAGATTTACATCCCTAATCAAACTGTGAACCGATTTCTAACAACAGTGTAATGGCACTGATGTACGAATCCCACAGCCCAATCCTTTCTTACTTCAGATTAATTAGAGTAATGCTATTTTCAAGTCAGAAAGTTATATTGCAAATTCCATAAATGCTCTCCCCTTTGAAGACTAGACAGTTATGAATTAACCGTTATTACTGTAATTAAAAAAACCTTTAAAGTCAAGAAATATGCCTGTTGAAATTTTTTTTTTTTTTTTTTTTTTTTAATAATCTATGGTATGTATCAGTCTCCCTTACAAAATCTGGGACTTCAGAGACATGTAGAAGTCACATTACCTGACAGCATTAGGTGGCTGTGCCTTTGTAAACTGAAACAGGGAAAGGTCGGTGTCTGTCTCTCGACTAGGGAACGTGTACACCGCCTGTTTCTCTGCTCTTTCAACTGGTAAGCCACAGACACAAAATTGGCAGGAAGGACTACTCCACATTTAATCCTTTTTGCCATCGATTTATGTATTACAAAGCATTCACATATCCATCCACACCACTGAAGCTGCAAATATTGTTCCTGGTAGTAAAAACATAGCCATACTATAATTCCTTTACCATAACATCTACATAATATATATTAGAAATAGGAAGTTCTGTATTATCCAGGCATAGGGGAATTTCAACCATAAGATAAGTGACATTTCTCACTCAAGTCTAAAAAGAAGTTGTTTATCTTTAAAAATAACAGTAATGTAGCGATTTAACTTAAATCTCCGAGGAGCAGATTTTCTTAAAAAGAAAACAAACTGAATCAAAATAACCAAAAGCTGTTTTATTAAAATCAGTCTTACGTGCTTGTTCTAATGAACATTAAACACTGAGTTTCTATACAAAGACATGTAAGAGGCCATAACTATACATAAACAACTACGTACCCTTCTAAAAAGTGAAAAGCTGTTTATTAATCAGACTCTTGCACACTAACGGCATTTTGTTTGATTAACTACAAATGCACGTAAGCCAAGTGATGCAGGAGAGGAGCGAACTGAGTGGCATCACACCAAGACCAGTCTCCCACAAACCCAGCATCTCCTCGGGGGCAGCACGGGGTGCATGAGCACGGGTGCCCCGGCAGGTCGGTCACTCCGAATCGCCCGCCCCACGCTGCCCCCTCCACTAGAAAGGCACATTTCACGCGCAAAACGTTCCCTACTCTCCCCCGCATCGCGCACGCGTGTGACGCAGTATTACGTGTTACTTCTCCTGCTCGTTTCAGTGGGAGCAGGCTGGGACGCCCGTAGACTATGCAGCCAAATATTAAAAAAGAACACCCCGCATGCAGCGGTTTCTGGGTGTTTTCCTCAAGAACGCAGCCACATGCTGAACCTCAGGACCAGTCCCACAACTGAGACTCAAAACTGGGAGCTACCTGCTGCAGTGGCAAAAAGGACAGCTACATCACTGAAAAACACTCCTATATCCACAGGCAATTTCTAACTGTACATGTGTGTATATATATAAAATGTTATATATCTCTCTCTCTACACATACACACACATATATATTAAAAAAAAATGTGATTATTAGCATCATCCATGATAACAACTACTACAGAAAAAAGCAATGTCCATGACTCAGCATGGGAAGCGACTGCTTCCCTCTAATACCGAATTCAGCTGATGCCGATGGTTTCAGGGAGGAAAAGTGACCCGGAGGAGCTCTCGCTCGGGTGAGAGGCAGCAGACAACGAGCCTAGCTTCTTGCAGGTCAGATGCCTTAACGTCTACTTTATAGCACAGGAAAATATACTGGCACCTAAGATGCTAAATTAAATCTACATGTTACCTCTAGGAAGGTTCCCAATTTTAAAATCAGATCTATCGTTTTTCACTTCCCTTCCTAAAGCACCTGCCACAAGGCCTTGGTTGCAAAGGATGGCTTTTTCCTTCCCCAGAAACGACGGGATCCCAGCAGCGGGTAAATTGAGAGACCGATCTGGTGAGCACCTGATGGATTGCAGCATATACGCGGTCAATACCAACATTATTATTAATTTATTACTAACGGCATTTGCTCCAGGCACCAAGCTCCTCCACTTCGCTTTGCTGACTTGCCCCAGTCCGGGCACCCCCTCCCGCGTTTGCCCCCCGTCACCAGACTCCAGATTTCAAAGCTCTCGCCCGTTCGCACGATGATCGCTTTGTTACGTGAATAATTACGAACCAGGAGTCTGGATGCAGCCGCCACATCCTTGCCCACGTCAAATTAATCGGCGAGATTAAATCTGAACTTGATGACCAGAAACAGAAGAGGCCGCTCACATCACCTGCTCCGAACTGGCCGGTCGGCCCGCTCCCCTGATCCGCCACGTGCCCCTGCTCGCCCCACGACAGGCGCACCGCCGCAGCGGGGCCTGCCAGGGAGGACCGGGCAAAATTCAGCAAAATTCAGCAAAGTTCAGTGCGGGGCCTGCCAGGGAGGACCGGGCAGAATTCAGCAAAGTTCAGCGCGGGGCACCTTACCGCTAACTGCCTGCTGCATAAACGGGCATGCTCCTAGCGAGGCCAACCAGAGGTTGTAATTACGAGCATTGCTTCATCTTCCATCTGACTTGAGGGCAAACAAAAAGGGACATGAACAGAGATAATGAGGAACATGTTACACAGACTTCTGCTTTCGACGGGCAAGTCAGAATTGGGGTTTCGATGGCCTGGTCACTTCGGCTCAGCAACAGTGAGCTGTGGCCAGGCTGCGACAATCGCGTGCTTCTCTCCAAGGATGAGAAAATTAGGTGGGAATGGGTGAAAAGGGGATCGCCGATGCCGTAGGGACTGAAGGAGCGCAGCGCTGCCCCGGACAGACCCACGGCAGCGCCGAGCACACTGCCACGCAGCCCGCGGCGCCCGCACCTCCCAAATCACCCCCGTCTCCGACAACCGCAGCACTGCCACGCCGGGGACAGCCAGAGCAGCGGAGCGCCGCCAGCTCAGTGCGAGGGCGTAACGGCCGGACTCCTGCGAACATGGATCACAAGGCGACGACAGTGCTGGAAAACTACTCCAGCATCTGTTGCAAGATAGGAGATAAAGCCGACTGCGTTTCAGTTCAAAGCTTTCCGTTTCTCAAAGAACCTCAAATCCAAAACAGAGTATATTCTATGTTTTAATACAGTCTGGCCTTACACTTAATTTACATTTATCAGTCGTATCCTTCCAGGATAGTAAAAAAAAAAAATCTTACGTGACTTATCAGAAAATACAATGAATCTAAAATAATTGCTTTTCATTATTTATGTAAGAATCTAAATCTAGAGAATGGGGTTTTTAACTCTCTATGCTCCGTCACCATCCGAGGTATCAGAGATAATTGTTGTGCACTAACACAAGAGCAAAATGATTCTTCTATTTACAGCAAAACAAATCAAATTTAGGAGACGCTTTCCTTGACTTAACAGAGATCACTACACATACAGTGCTCAGCAGCACAGAAACACTTACTGACGTGATTAATTTTGCATCGTGAACCATCTCACCCGAGCTAAATAAATACACGCGTCTTCAGACATTGAGGAAAAGCTCCCAATTAGCCTCCAGTATTAAAAAGAAATAATAAAAACAGAGTGACTATGCTTTATTTTAGGGAAGAAGTGAAAAAGTTCTTTAAGGCCATTTTTAAAATCAGTATTTGTTATAATTTATTGTTATGCTTGTTCACCTTGAACCATGAGACTTACGTAGCTAACAATAATTGCGAAAAACAACCCACTAACGGCTCCTGTTCGGAACAGCTTCTTCTGCACAAAACCTCAGCCAGAAGAAACGCCACGCCTGATGGAGGCGAATTACGAAGGGACTTCGGAGCAAGGCTGTTCCTAGCGCGCGAGACGGCAGCGATGCAGTCGATGCGGACGCCCTCCCGGTGCGGCGGTGCACCGCGCGCAGGGTTTAAGGGTAGCCTTCCTCCCCAGCTCCAGAAGCTAGGGCCAGTCAGAAGGAAAAGCAGCTCCTGCGTTGCGGCCTTCCCAACATCGGGCTCTCCAATTTCCCGGGAGCAGTCAGGCTCTGGGAATGACATCAAGAGCTGGCTTTGGCAATGAATTTTGCTAACACTCACTTAATTTGTGGATTCCCCCATGTCTGAATGACCCGTCTGGCGTAACGCTGCTTCAGTACGCGCTTGCACACAACTTTTCTCTCGTTTGTAGCCTTTTGCTGTGGGTAGCAAAGATGAACACAGCGGAGGATGAAAAAGAGGTTTCTGGTTATTTCGGCGCCCCGAAGGCGGCCCTTCCAGAAGGTCTGTGCTCGTGCGGGAGGGAGCTGCAACGCCAGGGCTGCAGCAGAAACCCCAGCCGGCACCGGGCCCTGGGGCCACCGAGCGAAAACTGCTTCAGGGACAGCGCTGGTGTAACCCACAAAGGCATGCAACATCACCCGCAGGCTGGTACCACCTGAGCTCACTTATCATATTTAAAAAAAAAAAAGAAAAGAGCAAGCAGCAGCCTCGCTGGGAGGTGGGGTGAGCACAGTGGCACCTTCTTCCACATCATGGCAAATGGTAGCTACAGGGCGGGTTTCCAGCTCGGCCAGTCAGACCTTTAATAATTTTTGTTTCTGGGTTATGGATTGGGTCGTAACCCACAACCCGGCAAAGTTTTTATTTACAGCTGTTGCATGGCTGAGCCATCTATTTCTGAGCTCCCATCTTCCAATGGAATAATCAAGGAACGTCTCGAGGCAGAACGAATGCGGACCCTTCGTTACCCTCCTGCATCCTTGTATTCCTCGTGGTCTCGCGTTGCACTAGCCGCCGGATGGCTCTTGTTCCAGCAAGACGTGCCTGCGCCTCGCGCGCTCAGCCCGCTCTGCTCAGGTCAGGCCGAGGCAGGGCTCTAGCAAAGCCCCGCACGCGAGGCTCGCGGTCTGGCCTCCAACACAATCTCCTTCCTGAGCAAGGAGAAGCAAACTGTGTCCTTTTTGCTCGCTCTGTAGCCAGACTTTTTTTGTGCTCAACCGGTGCCAAATCACAAAACACATAACCTTCACATTCCCGTTAATTCTCCTTGCGGAAGAAATGCCCTCTCTATATTCATGCAACGTAAAAACGGATCACTTTCCCCAAGAAACCTGCTACGACAGAATTAAAATACCAATGTTAATATGTCAAAGGACCACAGGTGTGGACCAAAGATTTCAGACAATTTTTAAAGTGTCCAAAAGACTCAGGTTATAGCCCTGCCATTAGCGTTACTTTAAACATGCTTATTTTTTTAAACAATCCAAAACAACAGCTTGAAGAACGGCGCCATAGGAAAACCCGATCCAAAAAAGCGCTCAAGCCCATTCAGCGGTGCCACTCACGCGCTGAGCGCTAACTCCGCAGCTCCTTGGCTATTTTCTTTCCAGAGAAGACCGCGGCAGAGGTCCCCCGGCCACGCAGACAGCGAGGGTNAATATATTTGCACATAAATGCAGGAGCTCAATAAAATGCTGATAAGCAGCAAGGAAGGTATTTTCCCAGGGACTTTCTTCTAAGCAGTTTGCAAAGCTAAGTCATAGCAGCAAGCGTCTGTACTCCCAGAAGAACATTTTCAACTGTTAGACATCAAAAAGGTGAAAAGCACATAATTACATTATCAGTATCACGGACTCACTACCTTTGATTTTTCACTGCTTGTGAAAGAAGTCTCGAAGTCAGTTTGAGTTTTGCCTACGTATCGAGCACTGAAGGATTCCCCTCAGTATAAAATTACATATGGAATGGATTTCACTGAAAACCAAAAGTGATCACACGAAGTCAAGAACGCTGCCCTGGCACTAATAAAGTCTTCCAAACACTGGAAGAAACATTTTTTTTTTGTTTGGATTTTTTTTTTCCCCCCCAGCCTCAGAGGGTCACAGAAAAAAAAAAAATAGCAGAGTTTATTTCTCACAAGTAAATCATGCTGTGTTTATCAGTACGCGCAGTTGACAGGACCCTTCTTCCATGGAAACCAGATGGCACAAGCAACACCGAAATAGCCAGCATCAGTCGGGACCCCCGGGGATCGGCGAGGAGGAGGAAGGGCGGGCGGTTCTGCGCAGCCAGCCCCAGCGCAGCCGCCATCCCGCCTGCACCTCTGCGAGCAAACTCAGCAGATGTTGGAGCACCGGCTCGCAGGCGCCTGCGCACAGAGACACGTATTTTCTACGGTGAACCCAGGCCCAATTACTGCTGCCTTCAGCTTGGCAACCTGCTCGGAAAACCTGACACATCTGCCTGGTTCAGCGAGCTCCCGGAGCCTGCACGCTCCTCCAGGGCGCCGCGGGGGAGCGCGGCGTTTAAAGGCTGGAGGCCTCGGGTACCTCTAGACCCAATTAGCGCAGCAAACTTCATTGTCTCCTACAGCAATTCACTTAAATTTGAAAGAAAAGCTTCTCTCCTTGAACGCTGTGTAGGTGTCACTGCGGCAGAGAGAACGCCACTGCAACGCCAGAGCTACAGCGGGCTCGGGAGCGAGCTGCCGCCCCAGGCGCCCCGCTGCAGGCCGACCCGCGGTGGGCTTCGGCCGCGCACCCCTGGACCGTCTCCTCCCCGCACAGAGGGGGAGCTGGGGGTTAAAGGAATACCGAGAGCGGAGCGCCCACGAGGGCCTTGCAGAAGCGAGCGGACGGGCTCGGATCGCTCTCCCTTTTTTAGAAGGACAAATTCCCATTAACTTCTCTGGAAGCAGGAT
>VZTL01050793.1:0-12118 GCA_013400535.1 Scopus umbretta | reverse complement strand
GTGGTACCAAAGTAAAGAAAGGATACTCTGTCAGCAGGTGAACCCAGTGGAAGAATCTCTTTTAACTCCCACGTTGTGAAGAACCTTTCCCCTGCCTTCTAGAAATGCTGAATCAGATGCCAGATGAAGCCATGATAACCCCTGAACAGAGATGGCTCAGTTAGTATTTGTTGTTCTTGCATTCAATCTCATCAAGCTAACTAGCTTAGGGAAAAAAAAAAAAAAAGTAATTTTTCTAGACTCATTCTCAGAGGTCACTTCAGGCTTTAGGAGCCTCCCAGATATTTAACTCCCAAGTACTTGCATTGTTTCTGAAAAGGGGCAGGAAATTATTTAGAAAATATCAGTCTTCCTCATAGAATTTGCACCTGGAATTGGAACAGGAAGACAGTTGCAGTTCTTCCAGCATTTCCATCATTGTCATTTTAGCAGCTTGGATAGCTCAAAGAAACTCAGAAACAGAAACTGATCTTTTCATACCTGTCTATATGAAATTCTAGCTGTTATTCTTTAGGTACCTGTTTGGTTGTTAAAACGTTTTCTGCACACCTCTATGGATTGCAAGCTCAGCATATGAGAGTCCATTTATTAGAAAAGTAGTAAATATCTGTAAAATATTTTTTAAAAGGTAAGTACAACACAAGTTTGCTTAAAGATTTGCTTGGTTTCTTTGTGAACTACCTTTTATCCTTTACCGTTGAAGATCTTCTAACATGTTTGATAACTGGTGTGCTGCCAGCACTCTCACACAGACCACCCACCCTTCACAGTGACGTCAAGGAAGTCCCCGAGTTTGCATTATTCAATGGCAAGGAAGCCTTTGCTATCTTTGACTACACAGCTGGTGAGCAAAAGGATGAGAACTTTTGGTTTGGACTGCATCCCTTGACTCTGATTTGTTTTCTCTTCTCAGCAGAGCCTCTCTGTAACAAAGAAATCTTCTGTTTGGTATACTTGAAATGAGAAAATAATGCTCCAATCGATGGCAGGTGCTTTAGCTTCCAGCTGATTTCAAAGTGCATCATACTGATAGAAACAAAACCCAGCTGAAAAATGCATGGAACTGTAAAAAGCCTTTCACAAGTCCTGCTGCGTGATCACCAGGAATGTGCTTTACCCAGCTGAGTTCAGTGCAGTGCTCAGTGCACAGGGCTCATGCTTCATCTCTTACCTCTTTACTCTGCTTCTCTTTTCTAGTGTCCCTGTAGTACCCAAATCTGTGTCCATGCAAACAGGTTCACAAGAGCATCCGTGAGACCTAATGTCAGAGAAGCTACTAGCATTCCGATTTCCTTCTTTGTACTCCGCATGCTCTGCCATCTGCTCTTGGGCTCTTCCTGATGTTTTTATGTTGCAAAACTCTTTGAGACAGGATGTTTTCCTTTTTATTTGTTAAGGGCCTAATGTAGAGTAATGATAAACAGGAATCTGAGGCTATGATAAGTATCGAGTTGCTGTACTTTCCTGACATTGTGGAATGTGTCAGTTACTCAGGTGTGTGGGGCTAGTGCAGACAAGGAGGAGAAAGGCTCCTGATAGGCAGATATCAGCTAAGAGTTGAGAGTAGGAATGATAGTAAAACTACTAAGTTTTTATGATTTTGTGTCCAGAAGTCCCCCTGTTTTCAATTAAGAAAAGTCAAGACCTGCAAATTCAGATTAAAGGACTCCTGAAAAGTGAAAGGTTTTGAATATTCATGTACAGGAAGAATGAAGGGTGGAAAGCATTTATTTTCCATCTGTTAAGACAAGGTGAAAGACTGCAGCTGAGACAAAATTTGCCTTCATTCAAACTGGTAAGCACTTAAATGTATGTTACAACATTTGCCTTCCTCCCCAACTCAAATATGGAAGATGTGGGAGGCCCGATGATCAGGGATGGATCAGGCTGCCCTACAAAACTCTTCCGTGCAAACCAAAAGGCAGGTAAGGAGCTTCACCTGAGCACATGCACCTGTTAGCTGTTCCTATCTTTCATCTGATACCGGAGGCTTCCTCCTAGGAGTGGAGAAGTCAGGAGAACTGTTTGGTTAAATTCCAGATTCTGTCAGCTACCACATCTCAGCTGAGACACATGCCTGACTATAGTCACAGCTGAGAGGAGCAAGTTCAGTCACTAGGCCAAAAGCCGGGGGCTCAAGACCAAGCTCAACATGCAAGTTGCTCATTACCTTAAATAGGGAAGGCTGACAGAAATGTGTGAATAGACCAGGCATGCCTCATTCCCCTGGTTGGAAAGGTTCTAGGGAAAAACAGTTCTGTGCTTGATATCATGTATCAGCTAATGAACATTCCCTTTCTGCTTACAGAGTGGCTTGGTCACTACATACTCCTGTTCAATGGCACCAAAAGCTGCAAATTAGATCTGCTGAACATTGAACAGTTAGCGGTTAGTGCAAAAGGCCATAGCCTAAGAAAAGGAAAATTGCAAATTTTAACTTGAAATCAGTTGAAACATTAAGCTAGAGTTGTAGGAATATGTGGGGAGAGCACAGGTGGGGACCTAAGACAAAGCTATCAGGACAGAGCTCATGAGGTGGTTTGTTAGAGGCAATATAGTAAAATGCAAGAACTCTACCGACTAATGTGCCCTGACATCTCTCAGGCTTGACCTCTTTTTATGAAAATCGAACTGTAAAAGCTTAATTTATAGAGTTCCCCTTTAGGTGTATTACACCCTTTGAAGTTATTTGCCTCAGATGACACAGAAATTTTGTCAGGCACCAGTGAGCAGAATGGAAGAACCATGATTTACTTTTTATGTTCCATCCATTAAAAACATGCTTTATGTTCCTGGACTAAACTGGAAGAATTATTGAAACCTGTTACATCAATTAGGCATACATTAGGGAAAAAATATTTCTAAGGCTATAAGTGGACATAATCCACTTCAAAATTTGTTTTACTGCTTTTGCATATAAACATTTGTAGGTACAAGTAATACGACTCATAAGGGGAAGTCAAATTTACATACGTACCTTGGACATATCTAAGTTTCACTATGCACAGTTGCATGAGGAAACATGATTTACATATATAGATTTTGTTTATAAATAGGTGTGTACAAATTTTGAGCACCCTGTTGAAAATGTGGACTTTCAGTTTAAATGTCACTGCCTGAAGGAACACTGAAGAAACCAAAAGCTACTCTTAAATAAATAAAAGTGAAATTTAAGTCTGGCAATCCTTAACCAAGTATCTTCACTAATTTTAGTTTCCAACAGGAACTGCATACAGAAAAGAAGCGTGGGAGGAATAGGTTCAGTGGTGTAACAAACCCATGTAGGTCTGGGTTCATTCCTCTTAAGTGCTTATTTGAGTTGCCTACCAAAGGACCTTTTTACTCGGTCTCTTTTATGATTAATGGAGAGAAAGCCACCCTTAAACCAAAATCAGCCTTGAAAGTCATCTAGCTATGCATTAAATATAGACAGAATCTGGAGCAAATGAACTGGTAACTTAGACACCTTACAGATAACTCAAAAGTCAGAGGAATGAACCCAAATCTAAATGGATGCCGTAACAAACATGGAGAAGAAATTTGCCTTTCCTTTTCCCAGATTCAAAAGCAAATAGAAAGCACCAAATAAGTGGATTGCCATCTTCTAAAAATCTTCCAGCATTTCACTCTAAGCCACAATCCATTGTTCACTTCTGCAGCAATCAATACACAGTTTTACGTCACAATCTGTCATGACACAAGTGGGCACAATGTCATGTTCTGCCTTTCTATTTTGATTTCTAGTCAAATATCTGCCAATCAGGAAAAGGTCTGAAAAAGAATAAAGTGGGAGAAAAATTCTGAAAAATGCCATAAGCATAATTCTACACTCTTCATAAAATATATTTCATGTTCTTGTGAAGCTTGGATCATTCAATTAATTTTATTTTTCTCAAACAAAATAATCCCATCTTCAAGGAATCCTTATTTTGGAATTATTCTATTTTATGCACAAAAAATGTAGAAGGAGATCCAACACTGACATTTTGAAATTGTTTTATTTCCACTGGATTGAGTTAAAAATCAAATATGACATTTTTCATATGTTTCTTCCAAAGAATTAGCAATTCCTTCCAAACTGAGAACTGAGGCAATTATTGTGCCTCCCCTAGAAAATGGAAATTGTTGTGGTTAAAATAATAATAATAATGATAATGATAATAATGATGAAAGAATATACAAACCAAGTGATGCACAATGCAATTGCTCACCACCCGCCGATAGATGCCCAGCCCATTCCCGAGCAGCGATCGCTGCCCCCCGGCCAACTCCCCCAGTTTCTGTACTGAGCGTGACGCCAGGTGGTATGGAATAGCCCTGTGGCCAGTTGGGGTCAGCTGTCCTGGCTGTGCCCCCTCCCAGCTTCTTGTGCCCCTGGCAGAGCATGGGAAGCTGAAAAGTCCTTGACTAGACTAAACACTACTGAGCAACAACTAAAACATCAGTGTGTTATCAGCATTGTTCTCATACTAAGTCCAAAACACAGCACTGCAGCAGCTACTACAAAGAAAATGAACTAAGCTGAAACCAGAACAGAAATAAACATTTCTGAACCCCGGCTGAACAGCACTTTCTGTCGCTTGAAACAACAGATCAACTTGTGCATTGAGTTACTGTCAGGCAACCATTTCTGTTCTTAAAGCTCAGCAAGGTGTATTTCAAATCTTGCCTTGTTTCTATCTGACCTTTGTGGCTGAAGTAGCAGTGTTCCCACTTCTTTGATAAGAAATAACAAGCTTTTTTTCCCTGTACCTACCTGCCAGCCAGGTAAGTGTATCATGCAGCAGATGAGCTGGAAGTAGCTTAGTAGCTGTTCTTGATGTTTCCACAGGAACCATTTTGGTTTAAAGACAGCATTGATCCAGATTATGTAATTTCTAACATGCTTTCATCAGTACATGAGCATTTGCTGATTAGAAGCTGAAGCCTAGCTAGAAAGAATTCCTCAGGCCCTAACCTAGGCCCTTTAGGCTTCCTCCTCTTAGCCTTTCATGTTTCTGTTCGAGAGACCACAAAGAGCAGTAACCCAGAGTCTGCAAGGAATTGGCATCTCCAATCTTTGTATCAGTTGCTCCTTCAGAGCAGAACTTGTTTCCCAGCCAAAGGAATTCCATGACCAATGAATAGGCACCAAGGCTGTTTTTGTCTTTGGCAGGAGAGTAAAAGGATCTCTAGAAACTGGAACTCAAATTTCTGTTTTAAGAGCCATACCTGTGATTGCCATAGCAAAGAAAGGAAATGTATAATGTACCAATATGGTCGTTTTACAGCTGTGTGTTTCACATAGAACTGCCCTCAGCTGCAAAATGGGGAGCAAATTACATTCCTTTTTGTTCTGGAATTTAATCAGCCAAAACATGTTACTGGTTCATTTCTGCTTGAGTCATCTGTTGCATCTGTGCCGGCTAAGGATAAATTGCTACTGTTCTGATTTGGTTGAAGATACATTTAGACTGCCAGAGGCTGTAGCAAACCAAATGAATCAGGTTTGTATTTCATTTATCCCCAGACAACCCTAGTGGGTTCAGCACGTTCACAGGGAGCTGATTAAAAACCAGATTTGATCTTTGTCTTTTTTATGGGGTTATGTGCAATCTGTCACACATGCTTCTCTTTTTTTCACACAATTACTCTTTGTATTCTGCATTGCATTCATTTCAGTTTAGCTGCAAACACTAGCTGAGAAGGAGAAATCTCTAAGGAGTTTGTTTTGCTCACTCTCTCCTAATATGACGTATACGATACTCAGGTAGAATATTTGTTTAGTTTTGCCCTGTTTGTTTCTGAGAAGCGTAAATAAGTTGCTCTCCACATACTCATGAAACCTGATTAAGAGGAAAGCCTGTAAACCAGGGATTCTAGGTTGCATTTAATAATTCTTTTTATATTATTATATGCTGCTCTTTCTTTTTCCAGCCATTGGCTTGTTGCTCTAACAGGGGAAGTTTATCAGCTTTGTTTTCAAAAGACATGAATTTTGGCTGTACAATTTGGAGAGATATTTTCTTAACCTTAAGTAGGAGGACAGCAGAAGTCAGCAGAGTCAGAACCTCAGATGACAAAAATTGATGAATTTCATAAGAGTGATTTATAATAGCCAAGGATCTGGCACAGTATCAGAACAGACAGCATAGCACAATGTGATGCAAAGGATTGCTAGGTAACATACCAAGCTAGGAAACCTCAGTTCTTCATCTCCAAGGTCTTGGCATGCAGAGTTTCTTCAAATCAAATAATCCCTATTCACTGTGCTAAAAAAACAGGCTCAAGCTGGAAGGCAAGGCTGACAACCTTGTTTGTTGAAATGAACACTTAATTTTCAAAATATCCTCCTCTAACATGATGAATTTGATTCTTCACTGCAAAGTCTTCTGCCGGAAAGATTGCTTGGGATTCCATGGGAGTTCATCTGAAACACATCCAAGGCAGAGCTCAGAGTCTGTATACATATATAGCATATTGAGCTGTGCTAACCAGGGTGAAGTTAGAGGAGAAAAGTAGCAGACTCCTTCCATCCTAAAAGTGGCTATGCCAAAACCTGCATGTGCCATTTTCTGTGTGTGGTGACAAAAGTTTCAGGTGGCTTAGTGAAACATGCTGCTTCTAGAAATGATACATGGCAAAAGCATATTTGAAAGAGTTTTAAGGCAAAATAGCCTTCTAACAGCAATTTGTGGTGGTTGGAATTCCCATTTATTATCTAGCAGAGACAGGAAGGCAGGCAGACTTACTGCAAGACCTAAATCCAAATCTTCTCATCTTCCAGGGAGGACGTGATATTTCTACAAATAAATAACTGGGAAATTTATTTGGGAATAACTTGCCCTTTAATCTTCACAAATTAATCTTGAGAAAACAAACATAAATAGGATTAAGATGTTTCCATGTGTTTATTTTGTATCTTTCTATAACTGTGTCCCAGACAAAAATAATCTCTTTTATATGCCATAATATCAAGTGCTACATACAGAGAGTTTTACACCTGCCAGTGTTCAAAATGCACAGAGAACAACCTGAAAGTGGCCAGTTTATTTAGGTATTTTAAATATTTGACTTGAAATATGCTTGAATAAAGCAATAATCTTACAAAAATACTGAGTGGCATTTAAAAGATAACAAGTGAAAGGCTGCAAATTACCTGCTTTCAAAGTTGCCCCTGCAAATCCCCTCTCTAGGCAAGACACACATCTCTCCTGCTCCATCATATTCTCTATTTTAAACCGCTATTTCTTGAATTCCATCACTTGATCCTAATACAAGTGGGGGTTTACATTGCTAATAACTCAGTATCTGAACATCACAGGAGGTTATTCTTCATTGCAATTCTTCAGTTCAACATTGCAACATGAAGTTCCTTGCAAATTTTCCCAAAATGTGTATTCTGATAGCGTAGTAATCACTCCAGAAGCATGTGCTCATCTTTCCCTATGGTTGCTCCCTACAGAAGCTCTTCTCATCTGCTATGTTAGGAGATGTATCTTAGGAGTAATTATACTTTCAATGATAAACAGTGACCAAACTTCCTCCTGCTTGATAGGTGGTATTAATTTTTAAAATTTATTTTTATTTATGGAGTTAGGTATTGTGCTAAATCTATCGGAAGATTTAGATGGTTAAAGCAGGACGTCATGTGACAAAATTTAGATGCCTAAAATGCAGACTTGGAACCACAAAATCCCACTTTACTACAGCTTGTGGAGGAGTGTGAAGTCTGTAGTCAGCTCAAATGTTTAGAAGAAATTTCTACAGGTATCTGTGTTCTCCTGGGCATGGCAATTGTGAATAGTTCCTGCTTAACTTATGACCACAATCTGCTGGGATTTAACAGCTAGGCATTCTTTAACCTCCTTCAGTCCTCCATGCAGAGCATGGTCTGAGGGCATTCTGAGAGTGAGCCTATCGGCCATGCCCCATTCAAAATCCAGCAGCAGTAGCTACTTTTTTTTCAAAACATAGGTGAGGGTGATATTTCCTCAGTTCATTTATATCTGAGCCCAGTGGATGAAGGGCTTGGTATGTGAAACAACTATTGACAATCCTTCATCAGGTGGTCTAGGCTTCAAACCCTCTTCATTCTACTTAACAGGAAAAAACCTTACGACTAAGCAGTAGACTACCAGCCATAGACTATCCAGGGTAAAGCAGGGTAGTCTGAAGTGGTTACTAGCAGACGTGAGAAGCTGGGTGTCAGACCAGTATGCTACATTGCACTGTGCACATACTTCATGACAACTGAATTTCCCTTTACAGGCCCCTTCCCAGGCCAAACCTGAACTTTTCCCCAGAGTATATCTGCCTTTTCTGTAGATTCATAATTATCTTTTTCTCAGCGTAGATTCTTCTACAGTTCCCTACTCAAACAACTCCCAGATACTGGTAGCTACACTCCAGGTAAAGGCTAAATATTTTCTGAAATACTAATGCTGCATGTGGCCTTTCTAGCGCGAACTTCTTTTCCTCAATGTCCTATTTTAAATATCCATGTAGAAATTTGGGTCTGATTTGGTACTGGTTCATTTACATTTTCCTTACAGTCTCCCTCCAAGGCTTAGAGAGGCTCTCCAGTGAGGAGTCAGTTATATTCCGCAGCATTGTGTTCAATGCAGTTGCATAAAACAACTCAATTGTCTTTGATGCTCTGAGCACAACATGATAATTTATTATAAACATAATGCAAGCAATAAATCTCAAACACTATAAAACCACCAAAATTACATTGACTGTAAATTATTTTAGAGTCATTTCCCAGAAGAAAATTTTGATTAATGACTTTCCAATAATTATTCCCTATCTGATATGATAATTTTTTCACTAAAATGTGGGTTCCCTAAGTAATGAAAATGTTATCCAGAAATATGTAATGAAAACTGATGGATATACACAGATTCAAAAATACATTTTATAATAAAAATACAGATGTTAATAACTTCAATAAATACCAAGATAGTTCTTATAAGCTTTGGCAGACAGGAGTAAAATATTACCTAGTTCTTATCTTGCATTCTGGAAGAATTGTTGTATTATCAGACAGAATTTTTTTGATCACAGAAGCCTATAGTCCTAAGCAAAATGACCAAGAGAAGTGTCCTTCACCAAGAATTATACTCAGTATAGTAAAAACAATACAGAAGATGCAGAAGACTCACCAATTAACCCATAGACAAACTTCAGCAGATTAGAGACCTAAATATTTTACAACAACAGTACACTAGGGGGACTAGTTTTACTCTTTCTTCAATCCTGGACACATGTCACAGTCACAGAAGAGAGTGCAGCTTCAGGGAGTTAGTACTTTTGGCACTGTTAGTAGTGGATCCTGCACATAGCAGGAACTGCAGTTGTTATATATGAATGTGGCAAGAAAGAAGAAATAAACGCTTATAATATGGAAACTGATAATTCCAGATATCATTAAGTAATCCAGACTGAACGATTTTCCACTAGAGTAAATCCGCAGCATTTTCACTACATAAAAAGGACTTGCTTCAGAACAAGTATTATCCAGCTCCTGGCTTATTTTATATGGTGTAACTAGGAAAGTTGAGTTTCATGCCATAAAGCATGTTTAAATTTAGTTTTAAATAGGAAACTTGATTAGTTTGTTAAATAAACACCACTTATTTCTTTGAATATGTTAAAAGAATTCAGTACCAAAGTGAATGAAATATGTCCTTACTTAGATATTTTGTTTAGCAGAGAATTGGTAAGAGTAAAGCGAGGAATCCTGAATTCTCTGGTACTGCCTCTTGTCTCTTTCAAGAAATCACAGAACGTCTCACCTTCATTTCCCCCATCCTTTTGTTTAATCTTTGGTGTGCTGGCAGCTCAGAAGGCCAACATATCCTTAGGACACTCTCAAGGGGCTATACTGTATGGGTCAGACTTTCAAGAATTCAGTACCCGAATGCTCCTGTTTAACTATAAACATAACTAACATAAAACGAGATCTGGATTTTTCCATGGAACTGTCATTCTCAATAGGATCTGTACTGTGATATAAATTGCTTCTTATGTATGTAAGGTTCTTAAATTTTCCTCAATTTTAGGTACCCTTTTGTGTCACTAGTAAAGTGCTAGAGAAAGAAAGGTTATATAAAAAGGTGATGATTGGCTAGTATTCAACTTTTACCAGACTGTGTACTTTATAGGGTGGTTCTCCAGAGTGTCTCACCTGCACAGCTTATGGAAGTGTTCCATGATGCTGTCTCAAACAACTTCTTTTGGAGTCCAAGGCTATTTGAGTTAAGAACTTCTTACTGCACCCTAACCTAAACTTTCCCTTCCTTAGTTCTGGGCCATTGTTCCATTGCAGTTGTAAATATTTCCCTTCCTTCATTTAAGATAAACTTTTAAGGACAACATCAAGCAAACAACAAAAAAAAAGAAATTAATCTTCTCTTCTTCTTTATAAGCAGTGAAATGCCACAGTGCAGTTCAACTGTGGACAGCTTTTAATATTTGTGCAAGAGAGCAGTCCATCTGGGAAGTCGTAACTGGAGAATAATCTTACATGTCATTATAAAGGCTACTAGCCTGAGCAACTGAAAGACTCCCAGGGACGAAACTGTCTTATAATCAGAGGTTTTCAAATGGAAGTTCGCATTGCACATACTGATAGTACATGGAGAGATGATTCTTCCATATATCCTCAACTCTGACATTTACATCTGGCCACCAAATTAATATGAATGCAACACAGTTCAACTTTTGTAAAATATTTCATTTGGTATCTTCTGGCATTTTGATTAAGGAAGGAAAAAAAATCAATACTGCACATACTAAATAAAATAATAGCAGAGAGATCCATTCTTAAAACATAAATGCAAATAGAGAAAGATCAATGATCTGGTGTTTTCTTTAGTGAGACCCTGAAAGCCTTCTTCCTGGTTCTGAGATAATTATCACATTTTATAAAGGATCTGGAAGAAAACATCAAATCTCTGCTGGCCAATTTTGCAGATGACATAAAGACTAAGTAATGTAATTAGTGAAGAGGGCTGTTTAGGGTAATTGAATAATTTGATAAGAAAGTCACAAAAAAATTCATAGGATCACAGGATCAGTATGTCTAGATGGGTAGTCCTATTCCTAGAAATACTCTTGCAGGATGTGGGTGGTTCTCCTGGGGAAGAATAAATTTGGGTTCACGGCAGCCAGGTAATGTGGATATGAGCTACCATTAAGACACCATTTCCAAAGTGCTATTACAGTCCTTGGATAAATAAAAAGGGGAACCTTGTCTGTAGATATCAAAGACATACATTAATTCTGTATTTAGTGCTGCAACTAGGAATATTCTGTCCAGTTCTCTTGCTCAGGACTAGACAGTTGTTGTTATGTGTGTTGATAAATTAGAGAAAACTCAGAGCAGGGTTACAAAAGCAACTGGAACATGGAAAATGTAATACAGTGACAGACTCATGGAGCTCAGTCTGGCTGGTTTTATCAAAAAAAGTTATGTGATGACAGCAACTGCTGGCCAATATCTAAAAGAGAATTCAGAATTAAAAGAAGAGAGGATGCTAAAGCAAGTCAAACACAGGTTAAAAATGAGCATTTTTAAAAAACAATGGTGGCAATGGATTACAGAAAGAGTTTAATAAGAATCATTGTAGATTCTCCACTCCTAGAATTTTTTAAGTCAATTAATATATGGAAATTAATTCATGAGGCCCTGTGCTACTTAATCTAAACTGGTCCTGCTTTGAACAGGGGGTTGCACAAGATGACCTCCTGAGCTCTCTTCCCGCCATAAAACCTAAATTACTCTACAATTCTATGGTTTCTGCTTTTTGGGAGATCTGACTCGATAACACTTCTTNCTGCTTTTTGGGAGATCTGACTCGATAACACTTCTTGACCTTAAGGTAAGACTCTGCTTGTTTGCAGTACAGTGTAGAGGTAGCAGCAGCACTGTAGCTGCAGGGAGCACAGGGCAGCAGAGCTGATTTGTCCAGGGAACAGTATACCTTGTCCTCCAGTAACCTAAGGGAGATCCGTTTTGCACTTTTCCAGAACCAAGGTGTGCATGTGTGCCAGTGGAATCCAGATGCTTCACTTGTTTGAGGTTAACCTTTAATTCTGATATTTATTTGCTAATAACAAACTACAACCGATT
>VZTL01050785.1:0-15558 GCA_013400535.1 Scopus umbretta | reverse complement strand
ATGAAATATTTCTTTTGAAAATTGAAACATTTTCTTTATGAAATGCTATGGAAGTAGTAGTTCAGGTGCCTCCTGCTCCCCCATTCTCTCTCTAGACTGAATTTCCTGCAGGAATGACATCTCATACAATGCATCGTGATCTCTGGTTTGGTAGGAATTGGTGATGCCTCCCATCAGTTGCATCATCCTAGTGGGAAATGGGAAATGGGTGCATCTAAGCCCAGCCTAGACAACTAATGTAGAGCATGGGCTTCTGAACTACGTCTATCTCAACTCAGTGCATGGATGTTCTGGAGTTGAAAAAGTCTGTTTCCATGTAAGATCTTGGGCATACTGATACTTTTCCTTCTCCTCCTATTCAGAAGACACAATGCACGAAGTGGTATGCTGAGTTTTGCCAACACAATTTTTCATTGAAAAACCATCAAGAAAGCCCTATATCTCATTCTTTTGAAGCGTTATATTTACTAACACCACAAATGGTCATAACAGCCACTGCTGCAACAGGAAAAGCCGGGATAAAGAGACGCTGCTGGCTAGACACAAATTCCACAGCAGCCAAACCTTATGTTTTCAAGCCATCACTAAATATTATGGGTAGTACCTGGGGTACAGGAGAGTTGCACCTGGAAAGATGATTTGGCAGAACGAGGGACAGGCTGCAGAGATACAGTCTGTTCTGCACTGAGGGGTTAAAGAGAAGGCCTTGGCCTCCAGTGCTGTCAGCTTAGTGCTCATAAAATAGCTTAAATGCACTTTATATCTTTCTTTAAAGAGGCAGATGAGTGTGAAATGTGGCAGAGAGGAGTTTTCAACTAGTCAGCTTCTTTGAAAAACAACTATCTTCCTTCCAAAATGTAAATCTTGTTCCCTTTACTCCTCCGATTCATTCTCTCAGCCTTTGCATCATTTATTTTTCCTCTCTGACTTGTAGAAACAGTCATTCACATGAATGATGAGCAGGGGAAGAAAAAGTGTGATAACTTAGATTTGTCTACTTACAGTTGTTGCTTCAGCTTCAGCTGCTTTCAGTTGAGAGTTTCACTGAGATTGTGATGGAGAAAGGATTTCATGGCATGTCCTGCTGAGCAGAGTAACTGTAGAACAGCTCAGTCTTTGCCATGGAGACAGTGATGGGGAAGAGTACATCTGATGAAACTTCCTTGAAGCCAAGTGACAAAGTTGTTTCACCTGTAGGAAAGCAATTAATTACTGTGAAAGATAGAGCTAATTTTGTACTGGAACAGTCTGGAACAACATACTGTAATCTGTTGCGCGTCAGCTGAGTTACAGCTTCCCTACTGCAGGAACATATATTAGAAATTCTGTAACTTTTTCAATACAAAGCACTCTCTGGTGAGAGACATCTTCCAGCTAAGGCCTTTAAGGGGGAAGCTCTGTTTTAGGGAAAATATCTTTTGGAAGTGTTCTTGCGATCTGGTATGCCTCCTGTCTTCCTAAATGCTGAGAGGAAGAGTAATGAGAGAGAGAGAGAGAGAGAGAGCGCACCACCAGAGTATTCGAAGCTTAGCACTAGGTAATTGAGAGCCCCCTTGCCTGGTATCACAGGCACCATACTAAATAATTCCCTTCATGAACCTCTCATGACACATATTGTAACATTTAGGTTTCCTACCCTCCCTAGTCTTACTGATTCCAGGCCCCCCTGCTCCTGATTTCTGATCTACATTGACTTTCTATGCATTACTTTCCTGTTAATTCAGGTTCCAGAGAACCCTATGGGAAGAAGAAACTAGCTGCTGAAATTGACTTTGTGTTAGATTGTTAGCAGTACATTAGTGAAAGATAGATATGTTGGACAGCCTTCTTCTAAGGAGCATGACTACCATTTGGCCTGGATATCTGAGCAAGATATAAAAGGCAGTGGCTTCTCCACTTGTTGCGGTCCATTTCCATGTCATATTTAATGAAGGATGTGCCTTCTAAACTGGTGTTCAATAAAGACCAAGTCTTGGCATATTAGGAACTTGGAGAACCACCAGATCAAAACTTGGGAGCTAATCTTTATTTCATAACATTACTTTTTTTCTCCTTTCCTCTACCACTAAGGCTTTTTTCTCTTTAGTATACTGTGTGTGCAAATATTGCTTTTCCCTTATTACTTTCCATTTTTTTCATCCCTGCACAATTCAAGATTTATTGCCAGAGTAGAACTTCACTCTCCCTGTTCCCCATTATTTATAAGAGAATTGCAAGTAGCAGATATCTCAATGTTTTCTGTCCCCTCTCTGAGCTTATTTTTCTCTTCTGACACAGCTGACTTTCAAGGCTGAGCAAGCTTCTTGGTACTGGTTTAAAATCAGAGTTTTCCTTCTTCAGGGTAGCAGTCCTTGGCACTTCTGGGTGCAGTGCCTCTGAAATTACACTTCCCAGTATCTGCCGTTGTGGTGCAAATCCTCTACACCGTTGTGGCTGCTCTACACCATTGTTGCATGCCTGTGAAATCCATCCACAGAGCATTCAGGTTGCTCCTTACCTTGTGAGGTGACCGTTCACAAACATACCATGAGAGCTGGAGACGCTGCAATTCCTTACCCCTTGTCACTGCACTACTTAAATAGGAGAGCTTACAAACCAAGTGAGGCCCAAAACGCTTCACTTGTGATGTCTGCTGTAAGCAATGTCACAAGGTTTCAAAAGGATCTTTAGAAGTCAGCTGGCTGGTCCCAGCTGTTCTGCCATCCCAGAAACAAAAACTGTTGTTGTAACATGCACTGATTCAGAGAGAGGATTAGTTTTGCGGACAGAAAGGGGGTCCAGCCTACAAAAGGCTTTATGCCCTGAAGAATTGTTTCCAACATCAGCAATGAACTGAGGGAATGGACCTGCTCTAATGCTTTGTCTGTGCCTCAGCTTTCTATTGATATTTCAGAATCACAATTTAACTAATCTGAAAAGGAAAAAAAAAAAATATCTGTTTTATAGTTTTCCAAAATGACCCTTCTACTGCTCTTTTAATGGATAGGCTTATAATAATAGCATCATTTTCTCTTACTGCAACTTAAAGAGGAGGCAATACATTAAAGTGACAAACTTCACAGTATCACTTGAACTAATGAGTGTCAGTCTGGTCAGAAAGCAGCACAGGGAAAGAGGGGCCGGTTTCGCTAAGAGGCTCTTTGTGACAGTTCAGTAGCTCAGCTGCCACTCTCTGCTTGGAGTATGCTAATGCAGAGAGATCAGTCCAGAAGTGCCTGTGGGCAAAAGTGAAAACCAACCAAAAGGGTTGAGCGAGTTCATGCCGTGCCCTATTTCCCAGGCTGAGGAGTCACAGCATGGGGAGGCAGGGTCCCTGCAGACACCGCTCTTTAAGCTCCAAGGAGTAAAAGTGCAGCAGACTGCCCTGGGGCAGACACGTTGTTGCTCTGGAGCACCTGTATTTTCTTCTAGCCAAGCCCTGAAATTCCTTCTGGAGGAATTACATCAAGGGGACCATGCATGAAAAGCCACACGCAGTGCCGAAGTACAATTCCCTGACAGCACAGGCACAGAGTCCCAGAGTGTGGCTATAGCTGACACATGATGGACAAAGATCTGCACAAAGAAGTGCCTGTAGTTGGGCTTCTAAGTCTTTATTAGGTTCCCAAAATAAATGTCTGCATTTTTTTCAAAAGAGTTCAGCACTGCAGAGATCCCATTCAGAGTCTCATTCTTAAGTACGGTTACCATTAAGCAGGATATTCAGCTCCCATACTGGGAAGCCCAGATTAGCATAACCACATGCAAATTTTCACACAGCACAGAGACGAACCAATTTCAGAGTATAAAGTTAGGCTTTTAATAGCTTTTTTTGATCCTCATATTAAAAATCAAGTTGCCCCTGTGAGCAGTAGGGCTAACAAAGCCTGGGTTTCCATTGATTTGTGTCTCGTGACTGGATTTCCAGGAATTTAACAAGATGAAAGCTCCAGCTGAAGCCTTTGTTGCTCTGGAGGGCATGGATAAATGTGCTCTTCTGTGCATAGGACTCACATGGCAGAATTGCTTATAGGGGACACTGAAAACGTCTACCTGGGCATGTATTTTTTTTGAAGCTTGCAGGAACAAAACATAACTGAGATCTTTCTTTTCTTTCAAAGTTGGATGCATTTAGAGAAAATTACTCTGAAATTTTTTGAAATTAATGGACTGACAGAGTGATCAGAGAGATTTATTTAAGAAAGTAGGCCAAAGATTGACGCAAGTTTATTTTGCAAGTTAATATTGGACAAATAGGAATAGCAATTGCCAAGTATCAGTAATTTCAACACATTACTGCATTTATTTTGTCTGTAGAAATGTCTCTCTTGCACAAAAGGACAGGTACTTTCTCCTCTACTCCAATCACCAGCCTGTATCCTTTTTTTGAGTGGCTATATATGAGCAGACTCCTCATGCAACTTGTGCGGTTAAGAGAGATCACAAAGACTGGAATGCTCCAGCCAGGAGCATTAAGTTGCATAAAAAAGAAATGTTCTCTTTTCCTTCTGTGTTTTCCAACAGAACATGGGGTTACACATACAGTTTGTCAGACTTTGTGACCACCATTTTCTGCATGATCCCAGCAACCTGGAACACTTGCAACTGCCTCTTGCTGCAGTGCTGTGCCCCATGTTACTGTGACAATTCTTTCACTGACTGTCCAGCTTATTCATGCAAATTCTGCTTGTATAATTAAAAACGTAGTCCAAAGGTTATGTTAATATCGTTTCTGAACAGTCATGCTTATAAGCTTCCCCCATTGACAAAGAACAAACAGGAGTCCAAAGTAGTAACAAGCTTCTGGCACTCACACTGTAATTCTGAAAAGTCATTTTTCATAGCACCAAACATGCTCAAAGAACCTTCAATTACAATAGGTAGTGCAATAAATGATAGCTTATGTCTACTTATACAAGTAAAGAACATAAAGTGAAAACTCCTGAAGTGTTTGATGTTTACTAATTGAAGCAAATACAGCTGCTTGTTCTGTTATGTCTTTCTCCACCTCACTCCCATTGTCTGCTTGCATCTTGTCAGAAACTTCGGCTTTCTGTTTCTGGAGCCTGCACTGTCTCTCTGCTGCCTGTGCATACAGGACCTAGAATCATGAGGTATTTATCAGGGCCTCCAGCTGCTACCACAATACAAGTAATTTTATCAACCTAATGTTTTATTTATCTGCACTTAATGTTCCTATTTGAAGGGGACAGAATGTGGGTATATTAATGGAAAAGTTGGGGGCAGGGAGCTGAGATGAGTTATTAAAAGTTTTACCACTTGAGCTTTTAAGCTTCTCTGTCTGAAGCTGCTCAGATTGATGTGAATGCGTCCATATCTCTCATGCAAATTGTCTCAGAGGCAGCTATTTTGGGCAGAGTGTATATTCATTGTGGTGTCACAAAAGGTCGATTAGGTCTGCCGAAATTCCTGGCTGACGCTGATTGACTGTGAGCGGCATTTAAGTCTTTCAAACTTCATTATCTAACCCATTCTCTGCAGGCGGAACATGGATGTGCGCCTTATGTAACCTCACAACAGACACCCCAAGCTGCAGTTTTGGGAGGTTTTTAATTATCCGTATGTAGGGAGGGAAAGAGATTGTGATGATTTTCTTTTCAGGCTGAGGGGAGTTCTTTTCAGCCTGCTGCAGGAAGCGACACACAACCCAGTGAGATGAGTAAATAGGGTTCTGCTCCCAGAGCACAGAAAATTGAACAGATTTTCCTCAAACGTTCTCACAAAAACACACCTGTCAGCTAACAATGAAGTGGAAAAGCATCTTCACCTGAAAATACAGCTTGTCATGGAAAGCCCTAACCAAGTGAAAAGAGAGGGGTGAAATGGAAACTTTTCTGAATCATGAAGTCTGGTGTTTGTGGACCCAGTAATTCCTACCCAGTCATGCCAGCTTCTCCGGTGCCGTGTCTTTACTTCACTAATCTACTTTGCAAAACTACCAATTTTCACTTCATCTTGCTGAAAAGAAGAAACTTAATTTCTACCACTGAAACATAGTTTTGCAAAGGAAAGTGATGGTCTGCTTAAAAACTGCACATTTTGGAAAACAAGTTCTGAGGAAAATATAACAGTGCTGCAGCCTGATATATAGGCACAAACACATATACATATACATACACTAATGTTTGCTCTTCACTTTCTGTGTAGATTTCTCCACGATAAACTCTTAAGACTTGGCAGGATTGCTGGGTCTAGCAACTGAGTGGTTTGGGTTGAAATTTACTTCTGTGGAGATGCTTGAAGATATAGATGAAAGGCTTCCAGCAATGAATATACTGAAAGTGGATGGAAGGAGCCCAAATCCTCTCTCCTGAACTTCCCACACATTCCTTTTGCGTGAGGACTGTGGTCACCTGTGGCTGTGTAATTTCCAGTATCTCAAACAATGCCTGGAATGATAAGCACCTATTGGTTCTAATGATTGGCAGCGGTTTGGCAGGCGTTTAAGAGATTTTTAAACAACCCTTAATCCCTCACAGCTGTGACTGAATATAGACCAAAAGAATTGGCATTCCCTCTGCATCTTTTCACTTTAAATATAATCACTTGGTGGCAGTGATCGTGTACATTGTCCTTAACAGTGGAGGAAATTAGCTTTAATTTAACAAAGTGATTGCATCTTGGCTTTCAGAGATGCTTATTGCAAGCATTATTCAACACATCCCCCAGCCCCTGGGCCCAGAACAGCACCATAAACAGCAGAACACCACTCCACACACCGCATCTGTAACTATCCCCTTGGATAGCTAAAAGGCAGCTTTGGCTTAATGACTCAGGATACATGGTACTTCTAACAGTGCTCCTTCCCCCTTTGTCCGGCACTACGTGTGTGTGAAACCAGACTTTGCTGTAGGACTTATATTGTGGAGCATGATCCTGGAAATATGGGAAACAGCGTGTTTCACCTGAAGCCTGCCATATGCCCCCAGAGCTTTATCTCTACTGTCAATAGAGCCCCTTCCCTTTCTCTCCTGTTCATACAACTTCCCTGCTTTGGGATTTTTAAGTGCCTGCTTTGCTGTGAGTCTGCATTTATTTGCTTTCCTGAGTCAGGGGCCAAAGAGTGTTGTAAGAAGAACACAGGTAAATACAAGTGTAATTTTGACTCAGAGGAACCTTTAGCACTTACAGTAAGATGAGAGTAAACATAATCATTACACAGACCGTTTTCATTCATTTATAACACCTCAGGGCAATAACTGGTTTGATGGGGCTATTTTAAAATCATTACCCTACTATTTTCTGTATCCCATTCATTCAATTTCCCACTAAAGATTAAACTACCCACTTGGAGGAAAATATCTTTTTATTAAAGTAGCATCTCAGAAACAGGTAGTGAGCTTTTGAGGAATTAAGTATTTACATTCATATGAAAGAAGAATTGTAACAGAAAGAAGCATCTTTTCTTCCAGGCACTGAAAATATGATTTAGAGGATCCCCTCTCTACTGTAAAAGAAACATGTTCTTTGTCTCCCACATGAATTCTTCCCCTCACACTGCATTCTCAGCCAGAGACAAGGAAAGACCACAAACAAGCATTAGCCAAGTGAGCTTTTCCCTATTAAATTTTCCAATTTACCCTGCAAAACAACTAAGTGCAAACAGTTGTTGACTAGTTGAAAGAAACAAGTCAGCAAATAAAACACATTAAATCACTTTACATACTCATCATACCAAAATAGCTAATACAAGGTGGAGTTGATAGGAAAGCAACTCGGACTGACCCTGCGAGCAGTTGTCCCTGTGGCATTGTGACCTCAGCCCATGCCAGAGAAAGCTGCATCCTCACAGCACCGCCGAGCAGCCTGGTACAGGGTGCATAGGTGTGTGGCCTCATGGGGAGCTTTCTCATGGGCACGGGCACTAGCGAGTTGTAGGGAGGGGTAAGGATACACCTAAACCCCAAGCACTCGCAGCTCCCACAGGAGAAGGGGAACGTGCACATCCCTTGTGTGATGTGGGATCCTACTTGTGAACGTGGGATTGGAAAATTTGGACTAGTTGTAAAAAGAGGTTGCAAAATCTGTTTGTGTACAGTAACATTTTTTAAGTGTCTGGTCTTGTGGATTTTCCATTGTATTGCTGATATCAATCCTGAATGTATAGTTGACTGATTGGCAGTTAATTACGTGTCATTAAGTAAAACGATAGACTGCTTCAGTACTGATATAGTTTAAACAACATGAACTGAGCAGTTTTTCCCTTCAATATCCATTATGCAATTGCCTGGTTTTGCAGACACATGGAAGCTACAGCCATGCACAGCCATTCCCTCATGGAACAGACAAATTACACATGTACAATGGTGTGAGATAAACCCGCAAATGTGTAATCCCCTTGTTTCTTTCCCCATCCCCAAGGCTGGACAAAATAATTTTTTTTTTCCCCTTTTGAGGGGACTTTGTGGCACCTGTGGTACCCTATATGGTAATAACAGTGAGATGAGGAGGCGAATGAGCAAGGCTGCCTGACATCCCACCAGAATCAGGCAGACTGGAGATATGGTGGCAGGTCTTGAAGCAGTGGCATGAACCTTGATCATGCATGTCCATGTTGTCTGGCCCCAGCCCCAGCTCCTGCTATACCATAGGCACCTTGGCAGCTGCCAGCAGCTCCAGATGACTTGGGTCCTAAAAGGGCATGGCTGACTCTTAAAGGGTCAGAGCTCCATCCAATGCTTTTGATCACAGTAGGAAGGTTTTTCAAGGCCTCTTGATTTCTGTGTGAGTGATACCTCATGACCCTGGGTGACATCCCCACAAGGCAGCCTCTCCATCTCACTTCAGCTGTGTGCAACATTTGTGCTGAGAGCTTGAGTTGTCCCTTCACTTGCTGAGCCCCTGATGTACTTAGGCGTTTCAGTGTCTCCACATGCTTGTGCAAGCTATTTCTGTTGCCATCTTGGGATGCTCTGTTGGGTGATGATGTGATGTCAAGACACATTATGTCCAGAGAAATGTGAAAAGACAGGCTTTAATATATGATGCCACTTCTTTATCTTACCCAGCCTCAGCTCTGGCAATTAATGCTCCAGCTCAGAGGTTCCCTTTAGGGCCACTGGGAAAACCACACTTTCTGAACTCTGTGAGAGGGATCCTTTCCTCTCCCATCTCTGAGTGCCTTCTTTGTGCCCTCAAGAGCTTAAAGAAAAAGCAGGAGCTCCTAGCACTTTCAGTGGTCCTATCATATTATTAGAGGCTCTTGCTCCCAAGAAATGTCTCATCCCTACCAGTGTCCCTGCAGAGAAAGGGATGGGACACAGCATTCTCCCTGTGGCAGAAACCTCCACTTCACAGTCCTCCTGCTAAGACCCTTCCAGGGAAATTGCCAGTGTCAAAGTCCACCTTCCTCGAGAGGCTGACAGGCAGCTGCAAAATTTCTTGTTCCCTGAAATGAAAGCAGCACATATTCTACTTGGCACTATGCTGCCAAATCTAGGGGGATTGGTGAGCTCAAGAAAATTACCGGGAAAACACTGTCTTAAAAGCTGCCCCTTGGTCTGCAGCCAATCCATTCCTGAGGTGGGTACTACGTTCAGGATCTCACAGGAATCATCCCCACAGCTAATTTTCCCTGAACTGATATTCCTCTCCCTCTATATTCCTGAAGTAGTATGACCTTCTTAACTGCTGTCATTTCCCTATTGTTCTTATCTTTTTCTACTCTTACAAAAGTAAAAATAGTAAAGAAAGGAAAAGGAAGAGCAATATTTTTCTCTTGGCAGGGCTCACTGTAGAGTGCAAAGAATTACGGTGCCTCAGCTAAGCTTCTCTGCCTGCTCTTGGTCCACTACAAAGGGAAACCTCTTCCTCTGGGGCTCAATTTTATTTCCCAGAAATGGTCAGTTGTCTCATCTCAAATAACATTTGGTACTTGTCTGCAGCAGCTTGTTCACCCACCCGAGGCACTCCGTGGGAAGCAGGCAGACAGGCCCTCCTTTACAGCTATACATTGTGTTAGCTACCCTTATCAAGAGCACACTTCATTGAAAGGGTTCACAGTTTAGGTCACTGCTTTCACATGAGACCTCAAGCCCTATTTCAAGCTTTTTCTATTATTTTATAGACCAGTGAACACCATTTTGTTTTCTTTTCCTGCCTTATGGTAGACATTCTTTTGTCCTTAAAAGTACTTAGCCTCTGTGTGGATCTAAAAAATAACAATAATCACAGGCTGATGGAAAGCTGAAGACATTTGTATGAGAAAGGAAAAAATAACAACCACAAAACAAATTCAAAACCAATGAAAAACACACTCGTCTTGTTAGTCCTGGTTGTGACGGGACTCACTAGTATGGCTAAGAAATGCTGATTTGAGAATTTAAGACTGGTAGTAGGGGCAATAGGAATTTCTCCCCAGCCTTGTCTGTTGTCACTGCTTGGCTTTCTACTCAGAGAATACATTCTCCTTAAAAGTTTTCCTTTCCATCTAGCCTGTGCTAAGGGATTTGTTGTTTTACACTAAACCTACATCCCCCGTTTTGATCCAAAAGCTTTGGTTCCCTCCTGTCTTATGTTTAGAAGCATCACTCAAGTTGATGTATCTGCTTGGGTGCAGACCTTCTCCCTGGGTTCTTGGCACTTCTGGGGCTCCAGGCAGAACTGTGTTCTTCTGCTCAAAAATCATAGTGACTGGTCATAGCCAAGAGAAGCAGAGAATCAGCATGTGCAAATTCTGGTCCTAAGTCTTGCCTGAATGCAGAATAGGGGCAGTAAGTTATTGACAGGTCCTTGAAAATATTTTAGTGTCACTGTCTTTGCTGAGACTAGAGTGGACACGACACATGGCACAGGAATATTTTAGCCAAGGTCAGATCAAAGCTCTTAAGATACTCTCTCATCAGTGTTCTTATTCTTCATAGTTAGTCCTAAAAGTGATTTATTCTGAAGGCAAAGGGAGCTTATCTGCAAAGTAAGAAAAACTTTGTCAACGTAAACTTATTTGCATAGGAAGCACTTTGATATTGCAGTGAAGGGGCATAAGTCCTTCTAGGTGCTGAACATTCACGACCTCGAAATTCATTTAGGCATGTTTGTCCTTGGGACCGCTGATGCACTTGAGTTTAGCGAAGTGCCCTTAGCACATACCTGGATTTGGACCAGAATTCTTACCATGTATAGGATGTGAGTTGGTTCATCTTTAAAACTAATTTTAAATGTTGACTTGTGTAACCTTCAGTGTGTCTCTCCAGATGAAAATGACTCAGTCTTACCCCAGTAGATAAATCTCCTTGGAAAGTTCATGCATAAACTGTATTTAAGGAAAATAGCTTCTAATTATGCAAAGATATTAACAACCATCCCATCTGATTGTAATGAGGATAATTTGCATTATTCCCAAACAAAAAGCTTCGTTAGAAGAGAGTTATGGCTGAAATGCATTTTGCTACAGTCCAGCTAATGATCAGAAAACCATTATTCTACTTTCTTTACAAAAGTTCTACTGCTCAAGAAAGTCGGAATGGCTGCAGATGAATGGTTAATGGTCTGCTAACATATTTCCCATTGCTACATAACCCTCCAACATTCATCATCACAGTTTCTTAATTTATTTGTCTTTTATAGGCTTCCTTCTGCTCTTCTTCTGGTTCTGATAAAAATACCCCATTGGGCTTACATTGCAGGTTTAAAGGCAATTTTCTCAAAAGTGCTGTAAAGGCCTCTGAAGAGACTATAATCCCAAGATTATTCTGATTACGCCGGAGGACAGTAAGATCTTGTGCCAGTATTATGTGGTGAAGCAGAAGAACACTTCAGCTATTAAGATCAGAGTGATCAATCCATTCGTATTATGAAATGTGTAGATTAGATAATCTAGGGAGAGCTCATGTATGGAATTTTGTGTTTAACAATGTGGTTTATGAGCCTATATGGGATGAATGTACACCCTGCATAATAAATAATCTCTTAGTGCTACAAGCTGAAGTTTCAAAGCAGCCTAATAGAGTCATGCATCTAACTCCCTTATGTCTTTGAAACCCTAGACACAATATACTAGAAATAGGAAAGGGACTTGAATTGTAATTACAAGCATATTTTGAAACCTATAGAGGGAAAAAAATGGATTAAGGGCATTGTAAATTGAGGAAGCAGAGAGTGATGAACTATGTTTTTTGGAGCTAAAGGACCAATATGCTTTTGTGGCCTTGAAAGTTTATATGAATTATCTAGTAATTGTACAGTATGCTTGTAGCAGTGTTTTCTTTGTAGAAAGCTCTAACTCTGTTCCAGGTTTGATAGTTTATTTCCTTTTTGAAAAGTAAAATTGGATAGAGGGCAGAGGGAAAGAAATGCAGCTGGTGGTTATATGGATTTCTTCTTGTTGTTTTCATTAACTGAATATTATTTAATAGGCTGTATCCATACTAGAAGCTGTGCTGAAGGATAATGAAATCCCTCATCTGCACACAGAGAATCAGCAAAAGGAGGTAGTTTCTCTGCTAACGTTAATTGCTGTCGTTAATGAAAATCAACAGAGAATCAGTGGGTTTCACTACCTGAGAATCTCATCCAAAGTGTTTAAATCTCTTCTAGCAGTGTAAAACAAACTAGTGCAAGGTTTGTTTCATATTATGATCAGGTAGCAGTTGGCTGAAATTTACAAGCTTTATTGCAAATATGTATAATGTACCTTAGTTGGAATTAACAGGGATTGTATGTGTACAGGTATGAAGAGAAAGACCTGATTTTGGTTTTGTGTTAAGCTGTATATTCTTTTATATCTAGCCCTTTAAATGTCAGTTACTTCAGGGGTTATTTTCCTGTCTACACATTTTGTATTTTTCAGTAGATATTTGCTTTGGCAGGCCTAAACACAGATATGTAGAACTTTCTTGTGCATTGCCAGTAGTAATCACATTCAAAAGGTAAGGAAGTTATTTCTGCATCTGAGGAAGAATTCCTGGGCTACATACTAATTGCAGGGCCTGTGACACTGAAAAACGTAGCCCTTCTATTTACATAATTTCAAAATCCCAGTGAGGCTACTTGAGCTTTCATTGATGATAACAAAGAAGAAGAGAACACCAGAATCAAGCCCAGATTTCTATGGATTTGTGTATTGTGCTCAACTGCAATTTCCAGGGGAATATAACTTCTGATTGAAGCATTGACTGTGTTTGGGGATTCAATCCAGGATGGATTCTGCATGGATTCTCTAGTCTCTAGAAAAAGGTGGGCTCCTCTTGCGGTTTTTCTCATATCTATGGCTCTCAAAGTCTCTTCTTTCTAGCCAGCTATTTGCATTAAAAATTAGGAGCTTAATTACCTTCTACATCTCTTCCCTTTGTATTAAATTGGATTAAAATGAGGCAGTCGGTTCAACAGTCATTGGGGGGGGAGGGGTTCAAAGTCACGTGGACAGGTTGGCTATATGCATACTGGGTCCATAAGGAAAAAGAATATCAGAAAGAAGTTCCCAATTCAGACAGCTGAAATTGCAATCATTCTGTGACCCTTCAGCATCATTTTCCGCAGCTTCCTTCCTCATAATACTTTGCTGGCCCCTCTCCTCTAATTCTTTGCCTGACAGTTCCTACATTTTTCCTGCAGCCCATTGCATGCATCTCTTTCTCCCTGTTATTGCTCCTGTTTTTCTCTTGGGAATGTCTGTCTTATCCTTTCCTCCTTGGAGGATCATGGCTCAGCAGAGTTGCTTTTGCTCTGGGGTTACAATCTAGAAAACAAGGCAACAGAGGAATTTTGGTTTGAAATGAGAAGCTTGCCTAAACACATCCAACACATCAGTAGGAGCACTTTTCCCTCCCCCTTCCCTATATACATTTGGTTCTCTTAATTGTTCATCTCTATTCAAAGCAATTTCCTTGGCAAACACATTTTCATTAAATGTAATGAAAGAAGGACAATTTAGCATCCCACCTGTGACAACTCACTGATTCAGATCATGATGACCTATTGTGAATACTTGGGCTTCAGTCAAGATTTTGATTAGTGGAAAGAAGTAACCTCTGTATAATTAAGATTGTAGCCAGCATTTATTTATTCTGAGCCAGTTTAATTTAAAAGTAAAAGTCCGTTAATTAGACAAAAGATGAAGGCACCAACATAGCAGCACTCACGGGCCGAATGTCTGAGAATTTGTAGCTTGTCTCACTCCCTTCATATTTCTGAAAAGTTTGTCATGTGTGTAGTCTGCAGAAAGGGGAGAATTTATTTGTGGGTTCACTATAAGAAAAGCAGAAAAGCAGCTTGTAAAATATGGAGTTTGAAAATTTTGGTGTAAATCATATCTGGAACAATCTGAAATGATCCTTGCTCTACTGTCATGCAATAGCTCATGAATGGTTTGGCCTAGAAACTTCAAACATGATTTATTCAAAAGGTCCTCATCCCTCCCACTCTGCATAAAAACAGGAGGAGAGGGCTTGTGAACTTGGAAGCTATCCCCTGGAAAAGTGGAAACAGCAGAGCAGCCTGATAGGATCTGAAATATCCTATTGAGTTTGTCACTGATACTATAGGCTTCTGAAGTCACAAAATAGGAGAATGGACAGTAGCAGTCTGTATTGCTGTTGGAGAGGGAGCTTCAGTCTTCTTGCAGTCAGCTGTTCTTTTAGTCACATGCCAGCACCAAGTCTTAATATATAGGGACTATTAGTAGCACTATTACCATCCCACACAAACAGTACCCTTGCATGGAGCTTCTAATTCTGACCCCTCTGTTAGCTCCACAAATCACCATGCCTTGAGACACACAATCATTTTCTCATTGATTCTTGTTGGTCTCCGAGTCTCATATCATCATAGGAATACTCAAGAAACATTTAGGAGTGAAGAAAAGGGTTTTTCCTTATGATGGATCTTCTACCATCGCCACATTGCTGTTAATGCCATCCAGGGTTAAAAAACTCACTGCAACAAATCAAACAGCACAGCAGTGATAATAAGCAATTACAGCTTTAGCAAGAAGGAGTACACAATGACATCCAAAAAGTTGCTGTTGGATAATTACAGAGCTTTATGCTGCAGGCTGCACATGTGAATTTCATACAGTGTTTAGTAAAAATAAGTACATTACAACAGGATACCTTATCCACTTACGTTTGTGAATGTACCTTGAAATGTTTAAGAGAAAATGTTATACAAAAAAGCTTTTTAAAGATACCTGGGGTTGAAGACAGAGTTAAAGCAAAATTTACTCCTTACTGACTCAAAAAAAACAGAGGAAGGATGTGAAAGCTCCCCAGACAATAATACTTTTGTCTCCATAGTTCTTATATCCTCTATACTCTCCTCCAGAAGTAAATATGAACTTTTGTCATGTATTCCAGCTCACTAACATTTCAAATTGTCTTTCTATCATCTTAAATATGAATAGATCATTGTGTATGAGGGGGATGACTCATTTCAATGGCTGAAACTGATGGTGAGAAATTGTATCTCAAAATGTCTTTTCAGCAGAAAAACGGGAGCTCCGATTATAAGAATGAATGCTGCTTCTGGGAGTGTGCCAGGTGTGTATGCGAAATACCTTTAAACCTGACTTCTCTTATATTTTGCTCAGGTAGTCTGCTCTGATATTTCATGCTGTAGTTGGTT